>SJYC01069787.1:0-83070 GCA_006408675.1 Madoqua kirkii
ATGGACAGGGAGGCCTGGCGTGCTGTGATTCATGGGATCGCAAAGAGTTAGACACAACTGAGCAACTGAACTGAACTGAATGGAAACAAATTAATAATGTGATCCATAGTAGTATCTCCAAAATTTCTATATATGATGATGCTTAGGGGCTATAGTCTGGCTGAAGTAGAAGTCAGTTGACAGTATTTTGAAGCTCCATTTGTACAGGGAGCACCTTGTTTTAACTTTGATGATGTGTTCATTTGTAAATTAAAGTAGATTTTTAAAAGTACATATGTACATTTTATATCAAATTGAGAAAATATTGTTTGTTTATTTAGATGTCTGATGGAGATTATCAGAGAGAGAATTAACACCTTTCTCTACCCCAACACCAAGGATCTCCTATAATCAGTAAAGGAATGTTATCTAAATAACAGCTAGTTCTAAAAACTTTAGTAATGACTAAAGTATACACAGATGTGTACCATGTACATAGCAACAGTGAATAGACAAATAATACATCACTATCTGGATGCTGTAGAATCATATAGACCCACCGTTTAGCCCTTCCCATAGAGGTTGAGACTAGCTATCATAGGCCACTGGAAGAGCTGAAGTGGGTGTCCAGCTTGGTGTCTCCAAGTCCACACTCTCTCTAACTTCACCAGGGGCAGTTTGGAAAGAGCATGGCTCAGTAACCCTTTGAGAGTCACAAATTCAGTTACAGCACATTTCTGAAACTAACAAAACAGAATTTATGGAATGCAGATTTCTTAATTTAGACTCTTCGTAATAGACTATGCTGTAATTATTGCATTAATTTTTATATTCTGGTTACATACACAGGTATCCCTATTCAACTACACAGGCTTTCCTGGTGGCTCAGATGGTAAAGAATCTGCCCGCAAAGCAGGAGACCCGGGTTTGATCCCTGGGTTGAGAGGATCTCTTAGAGAAGGAAATAGCTACCCACTCCAGGATTCTTGCCTGGAGTATTCCGTGGACAGAGTAGCCTGGAGGGCTCTGGTCCATGAGGTTTCAAAGAGTGGGACACAACTGAGCGACTAATACTTTTACTTTCACTCAACTACATACTTTGTGTGTGTATATGAATCCAAACACACACACACATAGTAAATGCTTAATAAATATTTGTTGAATAAATAGATGATTAAATAAGATTTTATTACACCATGAAATTATTGCTGCTGTATAAACAGTGTTCTACATGAGAGTATCTGAAATTACTGATTTTTTAAAAGTAGAAAGTTATTTAATTCCTCCATCCATAAAAGCTCTCCAGAAAAATCCCAAAATTTGTGCCCTAAACGGTATTTGTAAGTGCATTTTCCTGAGCAGAGATTCCAAAGTTTTTATCAGATTCTCCAACAGGGATCTATGATTCTGAGAAGATACAAAATTAATAGTCTAATGTATACTGTCTATTATACCTCCTCTGCTATATAAATGACCAGCCCAACTTTGCTTACACACCTCCAGTGATAGGAAACTCACCACCATATGAGGCAGTCCAGGTTATTTTCATTTTTCACGATTAACTTCTGGTTGAGCACAACTCCATCCTCCAGAGTCATATAGAACACAGCCAGACCCTATGCCACTGACAGCTCTTTATGTGTGTTTAGACAGCTACCATAACCCACCCTATCTTCTCTGGTGCAGACTGCACATCCTCAGTTCTCTCACCCAGAGTCCAGGCTTCTGCCACCATCTCTGCTCTGGAGCTCTCAGTGCATTCAGGACTCGGCCCAGCCACAAGGTCAACTCTCAGCTCCTGGTTCTGGGTAAACCTTGAGTTAACAAGACTAACAGTTCTTCACCTAATGGGGAAGCTGGCTTGCCCCGCTAACTGAGAGTTAACATATGGTTAAATAAGTCTCCTCTATTTTTTAATTCATATATGTTGCAATTTCACTATTACCCTCCTATTCTATTCATATAAAGAATCCTACCACAAGATTTTATAATTATTCCTGTCAAATTTCCACTTTTTAAGTGTTTATTTTAGCTGAGGGTCCTCTGTATTCTCAAGTTCTGTCATTGCAAGTTTTAGCTACCATCCCCCTTACCCAGCTTCTCTCTCTTGCTCTAGTACAGATAGGTTTTCATCTAGGTTAATGTCTTACAAGAATGCTACTTTCACTACAGAGTCTTTTTATATTTATCCTATATATATAATGTCCAGAGTTTTTGGCTGTATTTAGTAAGAGGGATAGGAGAAGGTGATGACACCCCACTCCAGTACCCTTGCCTGGAAAATCCCATGGATGGAGGAGCCTGGTGCGCTGCAGTCCATGGGGTTGCTAAGGGTCGAACACGACTGAGCGACTTCATATTCACTTTCACGCACTGGAGAAGGAAATAGCAACCCACTCCAGTGTTCTTGCCTGGAGAATCCCAGGGATGGGGGAGCCTGGTGGGCTGCCATCTATGGGGTCGCACAGAGTCAGACACGACTGAAGTGACTTAGAAGCAGCAGCAGTCAAGTCTGACTCTTTGTGACCCCATGGACTACAGCACGCCAGGCTTCCTTGTCCACCATCTCCTAGAGTTTGCTCAAACTCATGCCCATTGAGTCAGTGAGTCCATCCAACCATCTCATCCTCTGTCGTCCCCTTCTCCTCTTGCTTCTGTCTTTCCCAGCATTAGGGGCTTTTCCAGTTGGCTTGTCACATCAGATAGCCAAAGTACTGGAGCATCAATAACAAGTAGTTACTAAGATATATATATGCTGCTGCTGCTAAGTCACTTCAGTCGTACCCGACTCTGTGTGACCCCATAGACGGCAGCCCACCAGGCTCCCCCGTCCCTGGGATTCTCCAGGCAAGAACACTGAAGTGGGTTGCCATTTCCTTCTCCAATGCATGAAAGCAAAAGTGAAGTCGCTCAGTCTTATCCCACTCTTAGTGACCCCATGGACTGCAGCCTACTAGGCTCCTCCACCCATGGGATTTTCCAGGCAAGAGTACTGGAGAGGAGTGCCAATATACACACATGTATATACACACACACACAAGTACGTATACCACATACCATGTCAAAAGAACATACTGGTCATAGCAAACACCATTTTCCAACAACATAAGAGACACCTACACATGGACTACACCAAATGGTCAATACTGTAATCAGATTGATTACATTCTTTGCAGCCAAAGATGAAGAAACTCTATACAGTCAGTGAAAACAAGACTTCAAGCTGACTGTGGCTCAGATCATGAGCTCCTTATTGCAAAATTCAGGATTAAATTGGTTAAATCCGGGAAAACCACTAGGCTATTCAGGTATGACCTAAATCAATTCCTTAGGATTATACAGTGGAGGTGATGAGTAGATTCAGGGGTTAGATCTGGTAAACAGAGTGCCTGAAGAACTATGGACAGGGTTCATAACATTATTCAGGAGTCAGTGGCAAAAACTATCCCCAAAGAAAAATAAATGCAATAGGGCAAAGTGGTTGTCTAAGGAGGCTTTACACATAGCTAAGGAAAAAAGAAAAGCAAAAAGGAAAGGAGAAAGGGAAAGATACACCCAAGTGAACGGAGAGTTCCAGATAATAGCAAGGAGAGATAAGAAGGTCTTAAATGAGCAGTGCAAAGAAGTAGAGGAAAACAATAGGATGGGAAAGACTAAAGATTCCAAGAGAATTGGAGATATCAAGGGAATACTTCATGCAAGGAAGGGTGCGATAAAGGTCAGAAACAGTAAGGACCTAACAGAAGCAGAAGAGATTAAAAAGAGGTGGCCAAGGGACACATAGAAGAACTATACAAAAAAGTCTCAATGACCCAGATAACCATGATGGTGTGGTCACTCACCTAGAATCTGACATCCTGGAGTATGAAGTCAAGTGGGCCTTAGGAAGCATTACTATAAACAAGGCTAGTGGAGGTGATAGAATTTCAGCTGAACTATTTCAAACAGATAATACTATCAAAGTGTTGCACTCAATATGGCAGCAAATTTGGAAAACTCAGCAATGACTACAGGACAGGAAAATGTCAGTTTTCATCTCAATTCCAAAGAAAGGCAGTGCTGAAGAATGTTCAAACTATCAGACAGTTGTACTCACTTTCCATGCTAGTGGGGTAATACTCAAAATCCTTCAAGCTAGGCTTCAATAGCATGTGAACCAAGAACTTCCAGATGTACAAGGTGGACTTAGAAAAGGCAGAGGAACCAGAGATCAAATTGCCAACACTCATTGGATCACAGAAAAAAAACAAGGGAATTCCAGAAAAACATCTACTTCAGCTTCATATACTGTGCCAAAGCCTTTGACTATATGGATCACAATAAACTGTGGAAAATTCTTCAAGAGATGGGAATACCAGACCACCTTACCTGCCTCCTGCACAACCTGTATGAGGTCAACAAGCAGTAGTTAGAACCTGAGATGGAACAATGGGAAAAATTGGGAAAGGAGTATTTCAAGACTGTATATAATCACCCTGCTTATTTAACTTAATATGCAGGATACATCATGCAAAATGCCAGGCTGTATGAAGCACAAGCTGGAATTAAGACTGCCAGGAGAAATATCAACAATCTCAGCTATGAAGATCATATCATTCTAATAGCAAAAAGTGAAGAGAAACTGAAGAGCCTCTTCATGAGGGTGAAAGAGGAGAGTGAAAAAGCTGGCTTAAAATTCAACATTCAAAAATCTAAGATTGTGGCACATGGTCCTATCACTTCACAGTAAATAGTTGGGAAAAAAAATAGAAGCAATGACAGATTCTATTTTCTTGGGCTCCAGAATCATTGCGGACAGTGACTGCAGCCACGAAATCAAAAGATCCTTGTTCCTTGAAAGGAAAGCTATGATAAGCCTGGACAGTGTGTTAAAAAGCAAAGATATCACTTTGCTGACAAATGTATGCATAGTCAGCACTATTGTTTTCTCAGTAGTCACGTATAGTTGTGAGGGCTGCACTGAAAGAAGGCAGAACACCAAAGAACTGATGCCTTCAAATTGTGGTGCTGAAGACCCTTGAAAGTCCCTTGGACACTAAGGAGATCAAGCCAGTCAATCTTTAGAGAAATCAACCCTGAACACTCGCTGGAAGGACTGATGCTGAAGCTGAAGCTCCAGTATTTTTGTCATCTGATGCAAATAACCAACTCATTGGGAAAGTCCCTGATGCTGGGAAAGATAGAGGAAAGAAGAAGAGGGTGACAGAGGATGAGGTGGCTGGATGGCATCACCAATGCAACGGACATGAACTTGGGCAAACTTCAGGAGTTGGTGAGGGACAGGAGGCCTGGCGTGCTGCAGTCCCTGGGGTTGCAAAGAGCTGGACACAACTGGACAATTGAACAATAACTTGAAACAATGTTCTTGCCAAAATTATCTATGTATGGTTTAAAAAAAAACCCACAATACACTTTGTAAATTTGCCACACAAGTTTACAAACCATAGCATATTCGAGTAGCCATTAGAGAATCCTTCTACACCATCTGCTTGAACATCCCTAGGGAATGGGGACCTACTGTTTCCCTGTTCAATCTGTTCATTAGACTTTGCATTTACACAGAGCTAAATTTCACTATTTTACATCACCTCTCTGTACATTTGTAAATAAATAAAATTCTGCCTCTCTATTCCAGCACTTAAAGACAGCTAATATTAGGCTCTCCTGCCAAAATCTTTCTTTTCCCAAGTTAAACATCCCTATTTTTTCTTCATTATCCTTCACAGGACCATTATTAGCCACCAGGGAAATGCAAATCAAAACCACACTGAGATACCACTTCATGCTGACTAGGTGGCCTGATATTCAAAATAATAATCCATAACAAGTGTAGGGGAGAACACGGAGAAGTCAAAACCCTCACACACTGCTGATGAAAATAGAAAATGGTATAGTCACTTTGGAAAAATTTAGCAGTTCTTCAAAATATTAAACAGAGTTACTGTATAACCCAAAATTTCACTCCAAGGTATATACTTAAGAGAAACTAAAACATATATCCTCATAAAACTCATAACATTAATAGTAGCATTGTTCATAATAGCTAAAAAGTGGGAACAAAACAACACAATCCATTCATTAGCTGATGGATGAACAAAACATGGAATATCCATACAATGGAATGTTATTCAGCAATAAAAGGGGAAAGCAATAAAGAGAATGAAGTACTAACACATTATAACATGGATAAAGCTTGAAAATAAGGTGAAGTTCTGATACTTCAGCCACCTGATGCAAAAAGCCAATTCATTGGAAAAGACCTTGATGCTGGGAAAGATTGAAGGCAAAAGGAGAAGGGAGTGGCAGAGGACGAGACAGTTAGATAGCATCACCAACTCAATGGACAGACTCTCAGAGATAGTGGATGACAGGGAAGCCTGGTGTGCCACAGCTCATGTGGTCACAAAGGGTTGGACATGGCTTAGCAACTGAACAACAAATGCTAAGTGAAATACAAGCCTTTGAACAACAAAGGAAAACACGGATAAAATTGAAAGACACCTTTCAGACTGGGAGAAAATATTTGCAAATGATGGGACTGACAAGGGCTCAGTTTCTAAAATAGACAGTTCAAGAACTCAAGAAAAAAGCAAACAACCCAAACGGGAAAACAAAAAACAAAAAACAGGCAGGCGACCTAAATATATGTTTCTCCAAAGAAGACATACAGATGGCCAACAAGTATATAAAAAGATGTTCAACATGGCTAATCATTAGAAAAACATAAATCAGAACTACCAAGAGGTGCCACCTCACGCCAGTCAGAATAACCATCATTTCAAAAACAACTACAAAGAACAAGTTCTAGAGAGGGTGTAGAGAAAAGGGAACCCTCCTATACCATTGTGGGAATGTAAATTGGTGCAGGCACTATGGAAAACAGTATGGAGGTTCCTCAAAAATCTAAAGTAGAGCTTTCATATGATCCTGCCCATCCACACCTGGGCATATATCCAGACAAAACTGTCATTCAAATTCAAAAAGATGCATTCACCCCAATATTATTGTAGCACTATTTACAACAGCCAAGGCATGGAAAGAACCTAAGTGTTTACAGACAGATGAATGGATAAAGAAGGCATTGCACATGTGTACAGTGGAATACTACTCAGCCATAAAAAAGAGTGAAATAATGTCTTTTGCAGCAACATGGATGGACCTAGAGATTATCAGACTAAGTGAAGTCAGAAAGAGAAGATGAACACTAAAGACAAATATTAAAAACTGACACAAATGAACTTATCTATGAAACAGAAACAGACTCACAGACATAGAGAACAGACTTGTGGTGGCCAAGGAAGAGGGTGGTAGGGGAGGGATGGACAGGGAGTTGGGGGATCAGCAGATGCAAGTTATTACATATAGAATGGATAAAAAACAAGGTCCTACTATATAGTGCAGGGAACTCAGTTCAAAATCCTGTGAGAAATCATAATGGAAAAGAATATGAAAAAGAATGTTTATATATGTATAACTGAACCACCTTGCTATATAGTAGAAATTCACAGTAAATCAACTATACCTCAATAAAATAATTTTTTTGAAGACATGCTAAGTGAAAAGCCCAATCACCAAATAAAAACAATAAAACTCATTTGTATGATTGCATAAAAATGGAATGTCCATGATAGGCCAATCCACAGACAAAGGAGGTTAGTGGTTGCCAAAAGCTGGGAGAGACACAAGGAGTGACTGCTAATGGGTGTGGGGTTTCTTTTTAAGGTGATAAAAAGTTCTGAAGTCAGCTAGTGATAATGATTACACAAGTTTATGAATATACCATAACCTGCTAAATTGTATACTTTAAAGAGTGAATCATATGATGTATAAACAATATATCAAAGCTATTAAAACAAAGATGCTGTAAAGCTTTTACAATGTTACTTTATTGTTTACTATATCTCAGGCCTTGTTAAATTTCAAAGTGGTTGTGAAATGCTTAAGTCATCTAACATAAAATCTTTCATTTAGAGAAATAAAGTTTCAACAACATTTTTAAGGAATTTTGAAACAAGCTTCAAAATTGGACAAATTAAATCAATTACTGAAAGCATCTGAGCCACCAGGGAAGCCGGGTGGAGCTAGTAGTAAAGAACCTGCTTGACATTGCAGGAGATGTGAGAGACCGTGGTTCTACCCTGGGTCGGGAAGATTCCCTGGAGGAGGACGTGGCAACCCACTCCACTATTCCTGCCTGGAGAATCCCCAAGGATGGAGGAGCCTTGCAGGCTACAGACCACAGGGTTGCAAAGAGTTGGATAGGACTGAAGCAACTTAGCACAGCACACAGACTGAAAGTAGGAGGTTGAAAAGTATAACCTTAGACCTAAAAACGTGTTTCATGACTACAAAGCTTAGCTAAAAGTTTTGATAAATTAAAAATTTTGAAAAGTGAGATTATCATCATATTGGTGATTATTAGTTTCAAATGTTATGAAAAGAACTAAAGCAGTTTATTTGATTTGACTAAAGATATATTAATACTTATCAAAACACAACTTTAAAATAGCAATGTTTAGAATGTGTTCCTAGTGATTTTTCTCTTTATTTTTTATTGTTTTTACTTTACAATACTGTATTGGTTTTGCCATACATTGACATGAATCTGCCATGGATGTACATGAGTTCCCAATCCTGAACCCCCCCTCCCACCACCTTCCCCATATCATTTCTCTGGGTCATCCCAGTGCACCAGCCCCAAGCATCCTGTATCCTGTACCGAACCTAGACTGGTGATTCATTTCTTACATAGTATACATGTTTTAATGCCATTCTCCCAAATCATCCCACTCTCACCCTCTCCCACAGAGTCCAAAAGTCTGTTCTATACATCTCTGTCTCTTTTGCTGTCTTGCATACAGGGTTATCATTACAATCTTTCTAAATTCCATATATATGTGTTGCTGTTGCTGCTGCTGCTAAGTCGCTTCAGTTGTGCCCAACTCTGTGTGACCCCATAGACGATGGCAGCCCATGAGGCTCTGCCATCCCTGGGATTCTCCAGGCAGGAACACTGGAGTGGGTTGCCATTTCCTTCTCCAATGCATGAAAGTGAAAAGTGAAAGTGAAGTCACTCAGTCGTGTTTGACTCTTCACGATCCCATGGACTGCAGCCTACCATGCTCCTCCATCCATGGGATTTTCCAGGCAAGAGTACTGGAGTGGGGTGCCATTATACTGTATTGGTGTTTTTCTTTCTGGATTACTTCACTCTGCATAATCGGCTCCAGTTTCATCCACCTCATTAGAACTGATTCAAATGTATTCTTTTTAATGGCTGAGTAATACTCCATTGTGTATATGTACCACAGCTTTCTTATCCATTCATCTGCTGATGGACATCTAGTTTACCATCTTTCTAAATTACATATATATGTGTTAGTATACTGTATTGGTGTTTTTCTTTCTGGCTTGCTTCATTCTGTATAATAGGCTCCAGTTTCATCCACCTCATTAGAACTGATTCAAATGTATTCTTTTTAATGGCTGAGTAATACTCCATTGTGTATATGTACCACAGCTTTCTTATCCATTCATGTGCTGATGGACATCTAGATTGCTTCCATGTCCTGGCTATTATAAACAGTGCTGCAATGAACATTGGGGTACACGAGTCTCTTTCAATTCTGGTTTCCTTGGTGTGTATGCCCAGCAGTGGCATTGCTGGGTCATAAGGCAGTTCTATTTCCAGTTTTTAAAGTAATCTCCACACTGTTTTCCATAGTGGCTGTACTAGTTTGCATTCCCACCAATAATGTAAGAGGGAGAAAATCTCACATATATTTTAGAACAGGCAGATTGCTTTACGACTCGTGGCTAAAGTGTCATCCACTTTGTTCATTCACCTATTCCATTACGGAATGCCAACTATGTGTCAGTATACAGTTCCCTATACATATGGCTCCCTCAAGATTATATCTGCTATACAAGCATTTTTTTTTTTTTTGCTTTTGGCTTATTGCATTTAGCATAATGTCCATAAGGTTCACTCTTATTGTAACAAGTATAAGAATTCCCTTCCTTTTCAAGTCTGAATAATATTCCATTGTATTTATATACCACATTTTGTTTATCCACTCAACCAATTGGGTTGCTTCCACTTCATAGCTATTGTGAATAATGCTGCTATGAACATGGATATACAAATATCTCTTCAAGATCCCACTTTCACTTCCTCTGGTTATAGACCAAAGGAGCTAGAATTGGAACACAATTCACTCTGACTCTGATGTTCATTTTCTTTCCAGGGTGCCACACAGCCTGGGGTGAAGTTATGGCTTTCTGTGCTGTAACTAACCAGATACGTGAAGTTTTTTGCTCTCGGTCCACTCTACACAGAGCTAGTTTTATTTTACAATTTTTCAGTGATTCAAATACAACCAGATATTCTGCACTTAGAATAAAACTCTAACTCCTTGGCCCTATATGATCTGGCCCTTATCCTCAGTCTAACCTGATTTCCAACCACTTGATACACTTTAGCCATGCTGGCTCTGTTTCTGTTCTTCAAACATAAACACTTCCTACCTCAGGGCCTTTGCATTTGCTGCACATTCTCCCTGGGATTTTGTATAACTGGCTCCTTCCTATCTATCATTCAGGTCTCAACTCTAATGTGACCTCTTCAAAGAGACCTCCCCCCACCACACTTTACAAAGTAGCACCTCCTAGCACCATCTGGCACATTGTTCTCATTTGTATTCTTCATAATGATCTAAAATTTGTTTTGTTGTTGTTGTTGTTTTCTAGTTTATTATCTATCCCCCTCACAAGAATGTATTTTCCATATAGAGATCTCATCTGTCTTGTTCCTCCAGTATCCCCAGAGCATAAAGCCATACCTGGCACATAATAGATGCTTATCAAATATTTGTTGAATAAAGGAAGTATCAAATACTTGGTGAATAGAGGAACTTCATTGCAGTTTATCATATCAAAAAAAAAATGGAAACAGTGACCTAAATCAAACAGATCTTATAATCTATCACCTAGTACAACTCACCTGAGGCTTCCCTGGTAGCTCAGACAATAAGAAATCTGCCTGCAATGCAGGGGACCCAGGTTCAATTCCTGGGTTGGGAAGATCACCTGGAGAAGAAAGCAGCAACCCACTCCAGTATTCTTGCCTGGAAAATCCCATGAACAGAGGAGCCTGGAGGGTTAGAGTCCATGGGATCACAAAGAGTTGGACAGGACTGAGCAACTGATGTCATCATGTCACAGATCACTTAGAGAATGAGAGGTTATTGTTGATACTTATACTACATCTGTAGGCAAAACCAGGATTGCATGCCCAGTCTACCTCAATCGTTTATTCCAACCCTCTCAATTTGCTGATGAGGACATTTACAAGACCCAGAGAGGGAAAGCGACCCAGTGAAGACTGCACAGCAAATTAGGGGAAGAGGTGGAAAAAGTCTCAGCTACTGACACTCACGCTAGGACCCTCTATTCCTCACCACTTGGTTGCTCTGAGGCTCAGCAAAACATGCCCAAGTTTGTCACTGTGCCCTCACAGGACTCTGGGGAAAAAAAAGAGAGCTCATTTTTCTGTCCCAAGAAGCATGTGGTTTGGAGCTCTTCTTTTTCTCTTATTTTTTCTTCCCTCTTTTTGTGGTCATATATGGGCTGGCTAGAGGGGAAGCACTTAGGTATAGTGGGGTTTCACTGCTGTTCCATTACATAAGTGAAAGCCCTACCAAGGGGAGAACGAAATGCAAAGCAGGGCCATCTGACCAGCTCCTTGGCTGGTCCCAGGACTGCTGGGGTCACCCCAGGGCTTGGTTCCAGGAAATGCTCATTTCAGTACATTCCTCATCCAATTATTTCTGGAGCATCTCTGGGTCCCAGGCACTAAGCTATACATGTGGTGAATAAGAATGGATAAGAAAGACATGATCACTGCCCTCGGGGAGAGCCCATTATGAAAAAGAGTGAGGGTTGGATAATAAACACACATACAGATAAATTAATTATAGACATGGTTAGTTCTCAAAAGGAAATACTGATGAACAGTAATAATAGTTGACATCTCTTTAAGTCATCTTTGTCTATACCACTTTGTGAGATAAATATTATAATGATTGTCATCTCATAGACGTGGAAACAGAAGCACCAGAGCACACAGCTGGTATATGTCAGAGCTGAACTTGAACCCTAGAGACGTGCTTCAGAGCCTGGGTTCTTAACCATGAGCTATCTTGGGCAGCAGTGGCTCAGAGGGGAGTGCATGCTTTCAGTAGGTCAGGGAAGGCCTTTCAGAGGAAGTGGCATATAAGCTCAGATGAACTATAGAAAGAACTGGCAGAAGAGTGTTCTAGGCAGAAAAAGGAGCACACAGACAAAGGTGGGAAAGAGGCCGATGTGTTCTATAACATCAGAAGGCCTGGGAGACTGGGGCAGAGGTTGGATTTTTATTCAGGTGCCCCCCACAAAGAGCCTTTACAGACATATATTTTCTCATTTGATCAAACAGCTTGGTTAGGCCAGTCAGGCAAGTGTTATCATCTATGTTTTACAGAACACTGTACATCGTTTCTAGGAACTTGGGGATGGAGATGAGACTGGCCCTAAGACTTTGAACTTGGGTCAAATGCTCTTTATCCTCAACATCCTTGCAACTGCCTCTTTGCTGCCCCATGGTCCCTTAACTACAATGTACCCCTGTGTCTCTAGCACCTGATCCTCATTTCAACTCAGAATTTACTGCTTCAGCTGCCCTAGCACCTTAATTTCCAGGGGACCCTGATAAACCAAACCGTTCTCATCCGCTAGTGGGGAATGGAGCCCTGTAGAAACCTAGAAGGAACTTGCTCTTCTATCTCTATGCAAACCTACAACAGCCTTCCTTTCTTCCAGTCAAAAATCAGCCTCCAGCTAACTAGCATTCCCTTCTGTGCCAAAGCGGCCTCATTATATGATTCATGGCCTCTTCCCAGAGGAGCCTGGCAGAGTTTGAGCCTTGGGCCTTTGGTTAACAGGTAGCTGTTGACAGATGCCAACAATCCATCCATTGTTCAAATCAGTTAATTCCTGGTCTGAGAATGTGATTGCAACCACCCTCAGAAAGCAGCCCCATGAGATGGGGCTCTGGGCTGTTGCTCCTCATCATGGCACACGGGCCCTCCAAGTCCCAGACACCACCTTCCTCTCCACCTCAGCCTGTCCTCTTTCCTACCTTGACCTTGGGAACCAGACTCACCAGAAGCTTCTCACCATGGGCTCTGAACACACACCACAAGCTTTCATACCTACATGTGCTCTGCTTATGACATCCTCCCCACCTTCTTCACTGGCCCCCCACTTTACACCCACAAACACAACCCAGATACCACTGGTCCAGGAAGCCTTCCCTAACTGCACCTCACTGAGTCTTACACTCACCTTCTCCATGCTTCCAATCACAATGAGCAATGTTCTTTGAATACCTACGATATGCTCAGCACCCACGGCTGAGCAGAAATTACTGTAAGTAGGTTATAAGCCAGGCAGTCTGAGTTCTGGGACCGGATCATCACCATCTGCTGTGTTTGCCATCACAGCTAACATTTATAGGGCATTTACAGTATACCTCCCATAGCTCTAAGACACTGACATACATACTGTCATTGAATTTTCATAAGTCCTATAAAATTTAGTCACTACAAGATGAGTATTATTATGTCCATTTTGAAAGTGAGAAAACTAGGACCCAGAATGTTTTAATTATTTAGTTAAACCACACATTAAGCAGAATGCATGGATTGTACTATCATGCATTGAAATTGTCCAGATGAGTTGAGGCCACTAGTGATCTACCCAGCAAGCCTTCTCCTCCTTTTTAATAATATCAAAGAGTGTATTGTCAGAAATAAAAATTGTTCAATTTAAGTTAAAAAAAAAAAGATAAAACCTCTCCCAGTCACCTCTGCAGATGGCATAGCCAAAGATACATAAGTCAATACCTTGGTGTATCACTTCCAGGTAACTGATTCAAAGAGGGTATACCCTACTATTACATACCTATTTGCATTTGGCCCTTTCTTCTTCTTCCTGTTTGAGACATGAAGACTGGATCTCCAACAGCCATCTTTTGACCATGAAGCAATCCTACAGGGAAAAAATAAATCAGAAGAAAAGAAGGAATCTGTGATCCTGGTGACACCACTAAGCAACCAGACCAGCCTTGGGTTGCCCAGCTCCCAGCTTCAAGGAATTTCAAAGAAAAAATAAAAGTATTGTTTAAATCGCTGTTGCCTTGATTCTTTGTTTAGTTCGGTTAGTTCAGTTCAGTCGCTCAGTCATGTCCAACATTTTGCGACCCCATGAATTGCACCACACCAGGCCTCCCTATTCATCACCAACTCCCAGAGTCTACTCAAACCCATGTCCATCAAGTTGGTGATGCCATCCAGCCATCTCATCTTCTGTGGTCCCCTTCTCGTCCTGTCATCCCCTTCTCCTCCTGTCCCCAATCCTTCCCAACATTAGCGTCTTTTCCAATGAGTCAACTCTTCACATGAGGTAGCCAAAGTATTGGAATTTCAGCTTCAACGTCGGTCCTTCCAATGAACACCCAGGACTGATCTCCTTTAGAATGGACTGGTTGGATCTTCTTGCAGTCCAAGGGACTCTCAAGAGTCTTCTCCAACACCACAGTTCAAAAGCATCAATTCTTCTAGTATTGGAATTTCAGCTTCAACATCAGTCCTTCCAATGAACACCCAGGACTGATCTCCTTTAGAATGGACTGGTTGGATCTTCTTGCAGTCCAAGGGACTCTCAAGAGTCTTCTCCAACACCACAGTTCAAAAGCATCAATTCTTCAGCGCTCAGCTTTCTTCACAGTCCAATTTTCACATCCATACATGACTACTGGAAAAACGTAGCCTTGACTAGACAGATCTTTGTTGGCAAAGTAATGTCTCTGCTTTTAAATATGCTATATAGGTTGGTCATAACTTTCCTTCCAAGGAGTAAGCATCTTTTAATTTCATGGCTGCAATCACCATCTGCAGTGATTTTGGAGCCCCCAAAAATAAAGTCTGTCATTGTTTCCACTGATTCTTTGTTACTTAAAGCCAAATGCAATTCCTAACTCACTTATTTTGCTATGTATATGGACCAACCATCCCATTACGCTGTGTGGTCCTCAAGGGTGAATTCAAAGTCCCTTTTGCCTCTGTACTGACATCAGGAGCACACCACCTGTATCGAACTCAAACAATTCTAACTTTCTCGCCATCTTATTCACCCTCCCTGGAGGCAAAGGACATAAAGTTAGGAAACAAACATTTCTGATTTCATGGCACAGAATTAAGGAAAGGGTTAAGAACAGTATGGAGAGAAGTTGGCTCTAATGTGTGAAGTACACACACTGGGAAGAACTGACCCAGCCTCCATCCTGCTCAGATGTGGAAGGGCAAGCCTGGCTGAGTACCATGTGCTCCACCTGCTCCTCTGCTTCCAGCAGTGGTGGTGCCATTTCCATGCCTGGGAAACCCAGGAGCCAATTTAAACCTGGAAAGTGAAGTCAGGAGAGTACCTGAACCAGAGCTGGCTGTCAGCCTATGCAAAATAGCCAGCGTCTCCAAGTATTGCAAATTGAGGAATTATCTTACATCTCCACCCTCTGCTCACCACATCTGAAATCCAACCACAAGACAGTTGATGCCAGTAAAGCTTGCCGTGCCATGCCCCTGAGACAATGAGTGCACTGGATGTTGGGAAAGTCAACCTCTGGGAACCTTGGTTTCCTCATCTGTACAGTGGAAATAATACTGTCTACCTCTGCTTCCATATGAACAGGAAAGTCCTTTTGTAAACAGTAAAGCATGATAAAAACCTGAGATAGTGCATGCATTCATTTTTCAGGGGCTTCCACTTTCACAATTATGGAAAATTCCTTCTAGATCCCTCATTCTATATTCATTACAGTATTTTCTACATTCAAGTATATACAGTATTGAAAAGTTGTTAAGAGATAAATCCTAAATTCTTCATAAGAATAATTTTTTTCCTTCACTCTTTTCTTATTTTCATTTTATTGTACCTATATGAGAAGATAGATGTTAGCTGAACCTACTATGGTAATCATTTCACAATCTATGTAAATTGAACCATCATGCTGGGTACCTTAAACTTACACAGTGATGTATGTCAACTATTTCTCAATAAAACCAAGAGAAAATGACTTTAACATAGTTTCCCCACCCCTGCCATCTCCCATCTCCTGTGGGGCCACCACATAATACAGAAACTAAAGTTTATAGTCCAGTCATTAGGCTCGGCCATCTTATTGATGCCACAATTGCAGGGAAACAAGTCTAGGCCACATGTTAGTTCTAGCCCAGCCCTGGGCTGGGTGCTGTCCCCAGGGTGTAATTGCAGGGACACTGGGTACGGAAGTGTGAATCCCCATCATTTGTCAATCCCCCAGGTCAAGATCAGAAGGAATGTACTTTAATCCAACTACAGCATTAAGTCATGGGAGGAGCTGCCCATTAGCTAATCTGCCCAGAGTAGAGGTTAGCTTATCTGATTAGCTCATTGCCACTACCTACTCCTATCAAGACATAAAGCAGAGCCTGAAGAGAATACAAAAAGGATATGCTAGTTTTGATGGGAGGAAAAAATAAATAAATAAATATACATTGGAACTCAAAAGGACCTAAGAAATGATTTAATCAGGACACCGTAAACCCAAAGGCTCTAGCTTTATCCTGTTTGCCAGTGTAATGGGGTGTTTTCCTCATATCTGAAGGCCTTTATATGTATTTTTCGTTTATAGGTCTCCTCTCCCTGTTATCCTTTTCCTGACTGCCTGCCATTGCCATGTTATCTGCCTGGCCCAACGAGTGGCTCTGCCAGGACTCAGTTCAGTTCAGTTGCTCAGTCATGTCTGATTCTGTGACCCCATGGACTGCAGCACCCCAGGCTTCCCTGTCCATCACCAACTCTCAGAGCTTGTTCAAACTCATATCCATTGAGTCAGTGATGCCATTCAACCGTCTCATCCTCTGTCATCCCCTTCTCCACCCACCTTCAATCTTTCCCAGCATCAGGGTCTTTTCCAATGAGTCAGTTCTTTGCATCAGGTGGCCAAAGTATTGGAGTTTCAGCTTCAGCATCAGTTCTTCCAATGAATATTCAGGACTGATTTCCTTTAGGATTGATTGGTTTGATCTCCTTGAAGTCCAAGGACCTCGCAAGAGTCTCCTCTAACACCACAGTTCAAAAGCATTCATTCTTCTGTGTTCAGCTTTCTTTATAGTCCAACTATCACATCCATACATGACTACTGGAAAAACCATATCTTTGATTAGATGGACCTTCCTTTGTTGGCAAAGCAATGTCTCTGCTTTTTAATATGCTGTCTATGTTGGTCATAGCTTTTCTTCTAAGGAGCAAATGTCTTTTAATTTCATGGCTGCAGTCACCATCTGCAGTGATTTTGGAGCCTCAAAAAATAAAGTCTCTCACTGTTTCCATTATTTCCCCATCTATTTGTCATGAAGTGATGGGACTGAATCCAGCTCTTTGGGCCCTATCCTGGGGCCCTCTGGTTAGGTCTAAGCATCTATAAGGATGTAGGTACCTAAAGGAGAAGGGGACAGAAAAAGGAGTGGAAGAACTGGACAAACACCACAATCTCTCCAAATCTCGGAAACCTCTGAATATTTCTTATAAATAGGGCTAATACTGCCTAATAGAGCTGAAGCTCCAATACTTTGGCCACCTGATGCGAAGAACTGACTCACTGGAAAAGACTCTGATGCTGTGAAAGACTGAAGATAGGAGGAGGAGACAACAGAGGATGAGATGGCTGGATGGCATGACCAACTCGATGGACATGAGTTTGAGCAAGGTCCAGGAGTTGGTGGTGATGGACAGAGAAGCCTGGCATGCTGCAGTCCATGGGGTCACAAAGAGTCAGATACTACTGAGCTACTGAACTGAATACTGCCTATCCTTAAAAGTCTAATTAGAGAAGTCAGGTGAGCTGCCTGGGATACAGCATATCCTCATTGAATGTTTCTTTCCTTTCCCTTCCTAGAAGCTGCAAGATGCTCTCCAACACTCCTGCCTGTGACTCCACATCACAAGTATGATCAGGGTGCTTCAGAGGGGTGAATGGAGGCAAAACATCAAGAAGTGATCTGCCCCTCGCCACTCAAGCAGCCGCTTCCACTACAACTGTCGTCCAGTTACCCAGCCACATCCTAACAATGGTTGGAGTCATGCTGCCAACTCTACCCACAAACTGGGTGCTGTATGGTATCAATACAATGATACTGGCCACTGATTCTACACAAGTAAACCAGCCAAAGGCAGAGACCAGTCACAACAAACAAGCCAAGAGGTTTCTCACAGGTTTTTTTCCCTTGCTTTATTCTTTTGAAGATGCATCTCACAGATTTTTGTCTTTGGGTTGTCCCCTGGGTCAGCTCACTATTGGCACACAGATCCCAACCTAGCCAGTCATCTTAGCAACCCAACCAAAACTTCAGTCAACAGGGGCAAAATGCTTCTTTGACATCATGGAAAGCCACCACCCAGGAGTTGGGCATTATTTGGCCTTATGAGTTGGGTGCCCAAAAAGACTGCCCAGCTCCAGTTGGCTGATCCATTGGTGAGATTCCTGTGCCCTGGGCCAGTCTCCTGATCTGTTTGTTGATGAACATTAACTCCACTTTCAATGACTAAGTCAATCTGATCACAATAGAAACCAAGGGGGTCCGGCCCTGGCTGAAATCTGGCATTTCTGCCACTAGTAAGCAGTGAACTTACAATTGAAACCCACCTCTTCTTTCTCTCTCTCCTCCTAGTATTATCTTTCTTTGGATTTTCCATGGAGTTTCCTTTCTTAGCAGCTGTTTCCCTGGGTTTTTATTGTTTTACACTAATTTCCTCTTTGTCACTAGTCTTAAGTCCTACTCTCCTTCTGCCTCTGCCTCCTCCACATTACTCTTTCTTCCTCCTTCTCCTCCCTGTCTCCTTTCTGTAAACATTCCTTGAAATGCTTGGGCTCTGATGAGAATTGAACAAATCTGTCAAAGAGGGTGAACTAGGAGAATTTACTAGTTAAAAGCAGAAGCCTTGGTGCCAACTTTGAATTTGAAACCAAGATTTGCCACTTAGTAATTTTGTAAACTTTGGGCACATGATCTAGCCACCCTGAGCCTCAGTTTCCTCACCTTAACAACAGGTGTAACAAGACTCATTTCATGGGACTGAGGGGAACACTATGTATATATAGACTGTTTTCTCAGCAATGTACCTAGTATATGGTATACTATAAATAAAATTTAACTTGGCATGGGAAGAAAATTTAACTTAGGAGGGGATAAAGGTACTAACACAATCTTTGTTCTCTTTCACAAAGTAAATCAAGGTTCCAGCTGGGTTTGTTGAAGGTCTGAGGCCCTAAGACTTGCCAGGGATGGGGAGACATGTGGTAGGTGGCCAAAGGCTGAGTCCCATTACTCTCCCACATTCAAAACAGATTATATTTTCTCTCTTTTTCATGTTGGGTCTCTGAAGAATATTCTGAAAAAAATATTCCATAGCCACGAAAAAATTTTTGGAACTGGCTTAAACTGATTTTTCACCTGTCCTTTTCCTGGTTATTTTCCTTTTTGCATTCATTCTAAAGAGTAAGTCCCTGACACACAGAACCTACTAAATTATTGTTCCAGTCCCTGTCATTTCTTTGAATTTAAACCTTTCTCTCTCCATGAAAAACTGTAACTGACATTTTTATTTTGCAAATAAGATGTGAGGAGTTTAACCTATCCAGCAGACTTTCTTGGGAGTTCATTTTCACAGGCCAGACTATTAGACAGTGAAAGACAGTTATGGGTGCTCAGTTTCATTTGAAAAAAGAGTCAATTTTCCATTTTCTTTACCATTTGAGAAAGGTGGTTACACTCAGAATTTCACATGAGAACTTATGGTTGTGAATTGAATTTGAAAAAGTGTTCTCCATCCTACGCAATGCTGTTTTACTACCATAAAAAATATTCTCTTAAAATAAACAAGCATGACCTTATTGAAAACAGACCAGAAACAAAGATCATCTTTATGATCTGTAATTCCCTCAATGATCCCCTGGAAGTAGAAGCCCTATCACCCCATGTTCACAAATGCATTTAGGCTTCCACAGGTTCTAGGCTTCTGGCAGGTAAGTTCAGTTTCTCCCCCCACCCCAACCCTGCACCATATCCATTTTGCATCCCCACATTTATTTGTATCCCATGTGTTTTGTTGAGGGAGGTAGGACACTACAAGTGTCTAGGTAGGAAAGAATCCTATGGAGTTACTCATCCCAGGAGTGAGACCACATTAAGGTGCATGTGGTTCAGGTAAACCACTGTAGGATTAACGTTCATGAAAGATGGTGTGTACAGACGGAACTATTTGAAGATCTAGGAAACCAAGAGGGACATTAGACTGAAAATTCAATGGTAGCAAAGCTCAGGCCAATATCATATATCAGTGTAGTCCAAGGGCCTAACACATTGCTGGGACACAACAGACACTCAAGAGAGAGCCACTGAATGATGAATGAATCAGTGAAAGAAAAAGGAAAAAGAGCTTAGGAAAGAGTCATTCTCCCTTACCTCCCCTACCCATTCCACAATAGTTCATAGTGGGGCTGATGGCCTCTCTGCTTCCCCTCATGTTACTCTCCAATTACCCTTCCATGCTGCAGGAAGAGTGAACCATTTGAAACTTAAATCAAGACTGCCAGGCCTAGGGCAGGTATGGTCCCTGGCTAGCTCAGTGGCCTCATCCTCTTCTTCCTATCCCTTTAATTCTCTACTCCAGCCACTCTGACCTATTGTCCATTCCCTAGACAAGTGAAGTTCATTCCTGCCTCAGAGTCCTTTCACTTACTGTTTCATTAGCCTAAAACACTATTTCTCTAGATTTGTAAATGAAAAAATGCTTTCTTACCTTAGTAAGTTAAGTCGCTCAGTCATGTCCAACTCGTTGCGACCCCATGGACAGTAGCCTACCAGACTCCTCTGTCCATGGGATTTTCCAGGCAAGAGTACTGGAGTGGGTTGCCATTTCAAACCTCATGTCAAATGATACCTCCTCAGAGTGTCCTTTCTTGAGCATTCAATCTAAAGTAGCCACCTGTTTATTCTCTATCATGTCATCATTTTCTTTTTCCTCACAACAGTAAGCACTTGGGAAATTATTTTGCTCATTTCTTTGTTTTCATAATTATTGTCAGTCTTGGGCTCCAGAATGCAAGCTCCTTCAATTGTATTCACTGTCTAATCCTCCAATGCCTGGAACAGAATGGCACATGCAGGCCTCTATAAATATTTTGAATGAATTAATAAAAGCAGCCTTGGCATTCTAAGGGCTCTGGGAAACAAGTGAAGCCCAGAAGGCTAATGCATCAGAAACAGAAAATAGATGCCTCAAATAGAAGTGCCAAGAAGGAAGAAATATGAATGATAATAGCTAACATTTGTAGAGAACTTACTATATGTCAGATATTTTTTCCAAGCCCTCAATATTTATCATCAATAATTCTCACAGCCATCCTTGGAGGTAGGTCAAATTATCCCTATTTTTTAGATAAGTTGATGCTTTTGAACTGTGGTATTGGAGAAGACTCTTGAGAGTCCCTTGGACTGAAAGGAGATCAAACCAGTCAATTCTAAAAGGAAATCAGTCCTGAATATTCATTGGAAGGACTGACACTGAAGCTCCAGTACTTTGGCCACCTGATGCAAAGAACTGATTGCTTGGAAAAGACTCTGATTCTGGGAAAGATTGAAGGCAGGAGGAGAAGGGGATGACAGAAGATGAGATGGTTGGATGGCATCACCAACTCGATGGACATGAGTTTGAGCAAGCTCTGGGAGATGGTGATGGACAGGGAAGCCTGGGGTGCTGCAGTCCATGGGGTCACAAAGGGTCACACACCACTGAGCAGCTGAATGAACTGAACTGATACAAAGAGAATAAACAACACATCCTCTGACAAAAGTGGAAGATAGAAAAGCAAAGAAAGAAACCAGACTATGAACCGCTACACTACAGTGCTTCCTTCACACTGTCTTACTCAGAGCATACATGGGCTAACAGCCACTCCTGGGGAAGGACTATAGGAGGTAGGTGGAAATATGAAGCAAGTCATAACATCGCTAAGTATTAGAGGAGTGTAAATCAATGGTCAGAATGAAATATTACCTCACATGGTCAGAATGGCCATCATCAAAAAGTCTACAAATTTGATTATGCTGGAGAGGATGTAGAGAAAACCAAACCCTCCTACACTGTTGGTAGAAATGTAAATTGGTATAGCCACTACCAAAAACAGCATGGAGATTCTTCAAAAAACTAAAGCTACAGTTACCCATATGATTCAGCAATCCTATTCCTGGGCATATATCCAGAAAAGATGAAAACTACAACTCAGAAAGATACATGTGCCCCAATGTTCACAGCAGCATTATTTATAATAGTCAAGATATGGAAGCAACCTAAGAATCCATCAATAGATGAATAGATAAAGAAGACATGGTGTATATATATATATTATACACAAATGCATACACACACACACACATACACACAATGGAATATTACTCAGTCATAAAAGAAAGAATGAAACAATGCTATTTGCAGCAACAAAGATGAATCTAGAGATTATCATACTAAGTGAAATAAATTAGACAAAAAATGACAAATACTAAATGATATCACTTACATGTGGAATCTAAAAAAATGATATAAATTAACTTATTTACAAAACAGAAACAGACTCCTACACACAGAAAACAACCATATGGTTACCAAAGGGGAAAGGTGGGGGAGGGATAAATTTGGAGTTTGGGATTAATAGATATACACTATTACATATAAAATACATAACCAACAAAGATCCACTGCATATAGCACAGGGAACAATACTCAATATCTTGTAATAACCTATAACAGAAGAGAATCTGAAAAAAAAAAGAATATAAATGTATAATTGAATGGTCTTATGTTAATAGAAAATGCCCTGGAGTCTGCCATTTAGCCTTTTGGCCAAAAACATTCCTGGTAAAACCCCATGCCCACAGCTGCAGCAGTACCTGGTGGCAGGCAGTCCCTCTGCCCATCCAGGTTTGTGTGACCTATAGCCTGAAAGCCTAAAGACATGTTTTGCTGAACCTTCACGGTATAGCCTACATAAACATTCTTTAAAATTATACCTGTGGCCAACCCTTAAAATTAGGATACTGCACATTTAAGTTCCAATTTCTGGCTTCCATCAAAACACAAGAACTTATAATACTCACCTTGGTTTAACACCTAGCACAGTCAGTCAGAACTGAGTCACAGAAGTCCTCCTGGAAAGGAGCATGTACACCCAGTTCATCATGGTCTCCATCACACCCTAGTTTGTCTTTAATACTGAGTCTTATCCCTCTGTCTGTGTGTATTCACTTGCATGAGCTGTGTATGTTTTGAGTGTTTGAGTTAATGATCAACGGCAGGCATTTACCACTGTACCCTGCACTGCTGGGACACCTCTAACTGCCTCTCAGCCTCCAGTCTTTATCAACCTTATCAACCCACAGCCATTATTGCCAGTGTTACCAGATCCCAACTAAAGGTAAGGGAAGGGATCAGCCACATAGCCAGGATTCAAACCTGAATTCATCCCTGGCACTACCACCTGCTGTGTTGCTGTCCTCCCCTCCCTACACTTTCTCATCTTTAAAATGGGAGAATACCACCACCCACTTCGGATGGCCAAAGAAAATTTTTAAAATAGGAACAAATTCCTTGGCACCTATGCCATTCTGGGCATCATATACTATTTATATCTCTCTCCATTGTTCTTTTACCCAGAATCTTCATCATTTGATTAAAAATAATAAAAGAAGCAAGGAAAAAACACACTCCTGCCAATGAGAAAATATACAACAGAACCAGACCCACAAATAACCTAGATTTAGAAGTATCAGAAAGGGACATTGTAATACTATAATGAATAAGTTAAAGGACTTAGTATTAAAAAGGAAATGTATGGATGATTGGGTGTTCCAGCTATTAAAAGGGGGTCAGATGAAAATTCTAAACATGAAAACACAACATCAGAGATGAAGAATTACCCAGACAGACTTGTCAACAAATGGGTCAAGCAGAAAAAAGGATAAGTGAATTTGAAGATAGAAAATTTTTATACAAAAATGAAAAGAGAAGAACAATCAGTGAAAAAACCCAAGAGCTGTGAGACAATATCAAATTGCCTGACATAAATGAAACTGAGTGCCAGAAGGAGAACAGAGAGAATGGGGCAGATGAAGTATGTGAACAGATCACGGTCAGTGAGAGAAACAGACAAAGCAATAAGTATAGCTGGAGATTTCAACTTTTTTCTTGTCAATAATTGGTTGAAAACTTAAATAGCAACTCAACCTAATGCATAGAATACTGCATCTCAGAGAATTTACTTTTCAAATGTTCATGAAATATCCAAAAGTAGACCATATTCTAGGCCATAAAACTAATCTTAAAAATTTAACAATAAAAGAATTAAAAACACAGAAAGATATATTTTCTGATGACAATGATGTTCAATTATAAATCATCAACAAAATGATACTGAGAAAACTCTCAAATATGTGGGTAATAAACAGAACACTTATAAAAAATCTACAGGTCAAAGAAATAACAAGGAGGATTAGAACATATTTTTTAACTAAATTGAAATGATAGGAAATCTTATAAATTTGTAGGATTAAGAGATTTCTCTGGTGGTCCATTTCCCAGTGCAGGAGATTCAGGTTCAATCTCTGGTCAGGGAACTAGATCCCACTTGCCACAGCTAGGAATTCACATGCTACAACTGAAAGTTCCCATGTGCCGCAACTAAGACCTGGCACAGCCAAATAAATAATTTTTTTAATGTGTGGGATACAGTTAAAGCAGAGCTTAAAGAGAAACAGATGGTATTAAATTTTCATATTAGAAAAGAAGAAAGGTCTAAAACCAATTACCAAAGTTTCCACTTTATGAAACTAAAAACTTAAGAGCAAATTAAAACCAAAGTAAGGAAACATAAAGATAAGAGCAGAAAACATTAAAATAGAAAACAGAAATATAGTGAGCAAAACAGAAATATAGAAAGTGGATGCTTTGAAAAGATCAATAAAATTGGCAAACCTGATCAAGAAAAAATGACAGAGACCCAAATTACCAATGTTGTAAATGACAGAAGGACTGTCATAGAAGATCTATCAGATATTAGAAATGATAATGACTTTTATGAACAAGTTCCTGACAATTAATTTGACAACTTAGATGAAATCAACAAATTCCTGACCAAAGCTCATTCAAGAAAGGGAAAACTTGGGTGGCCTTATATCTATTAAAGAGATTGTATTCATAGTTAAAGTCCTTCCCACAAAGAAATATTTCAGCTTTACTAGGGAATTTTACCTAAAGAAGATACAATATCAATTCTACATGAACTCTTTCCAAAAATAAAAGAAGAATACTCTCTGGTAACTTCTCTGGTGGTCCAGTGGTTAGGACTTCAAGCTTTCAGTGTAAGGGACATAGCTTCTATCCCTGGTCAGGGAATTAAGATCCCGCATGCCACATGGCTTGCCCCCTTGTTGGGGTCCAGCCTCGACAGGATCCAGGGGTACCCTCAGGATGAATGGTGTCGGCGAGAGCAGAGAAAAAGAGAGAGAGAGAGAGACCAGATTAGGGTGTGCAGCAGGGTCTGCTGTTCTGCTGCCACCGCTTTATTTTTCACAGTAATTTTTAATACCCTAAGTTAGTACATTTCTAAATCGAAATGAGAGATAAGCATACAGAGATAGTCCAACATAACATCAGTTTGTCCTTTACAAAACCCAGGATGTTTTCTGCATACTTCTTTGTTTATGAGAGTCTTTCCCACAGTAGATCTTTGTGCATTATCTTCTGGCCTTGAACTTAACAGAAAACAGAAAAGTTGCAGTCTCATAGGGTAAAGGTACAGCAGGTTGCAACATAGTAGAAATGTAACATAAAGGTCAGTTCTTTTGCAGAAGTCACCAACTAAATTTATACAATTGTCTTATTGTTTTCACGCTAGAGCTAAACTCTTATTTTTAAATTCCTAACGATATTAATAATAGTTTTTATTGTACAACCTCAGCACATTAAGAGCAAAAACACAGCAAGCAAGCATTGATCCAATAACAACTTTAAAGAATAATATTTTTATGTTCTCTACTAGGGCTTCCTCACCCCCTGAAGGGCTCTGTGCCTATTAGGGCCTTTTGTGTGTTCAGGTTCTTTATGCTGTTTATGATTAAGGGGTTGTGAACAGTCATGTGTATTATTGTAAGAGTGTGGATACACCTGCCAAGCAGGCTAAAACGCCAACAGAGGGGACTGAACTGGAACACTCCCTTCATGCCTGGTAGCCTTACAGGATACCATCATCCAGGGGGCTTATTGATTAGCGCCCTAAATTGACCTTATTCCAAAAGAGGTAGATGGGGAATAGCCTTCTACTAGTGTCAAGAGATTAGGTGAAAGGCATAGCATAGTCAGCAGCAGATAGATAAACACTGGTTTCGGGGTTAATGTTCGAGGAGATCCAAGGAGTCCCTCAAGTCCTGATCCGCTTTGCTTGTCAGGTCTTCTCCACATGACCTTGTCATGGGTGGGATCTCCAGTGCTGGCTCCCAGCACTGCCCCCTCCAAAAAAAAAAAAAACCAAAAAACACTTTCCAACTTGTTTTGCCAGGTTGCCATTGTCCTGACATTAACCACATAACTCAGTGATTCTATTCCAAGAAATTTACCTGAGAGAAATGAAAACATATGGCCTCCCAAAGATTTATACAGGGATGTTTATTGTATATTTATTGCTAATAGCCCCAAACCAGAAACAACACAAATGTCCATCAATTGGTGAATGGATAAACAAATTATGGCATATGGTGGAGTACTGCTCAGTAATAAAAAGGAAAAAACTAGTCAGAAACGTGGATGAATCTCAAAAGCAATATGCTAAGTGAATAAAAAGACACAAAAGACCACATAGTGTGTGATTCCATTCAAAAGACAGTCTGCTGCTGCTGCTGCTAAGTTGTTTCAGTCATGTCCAGCTCCGTGCAATACCATAGACAGCAGCCCACCAGGCTTCTCTGTCTCTGGGATTCTCCAGGCAAGAATACTGGAGCAGGTTGTCATTCCCTTCTCTAATACATGCATGCCTGCTAAGTTGCCTCAGTCGTGTCTGACTCTGTGCAGCCTATGGACAGCAGCCCACCAGGCTTCTCTGTCCATGGAATTCTCTAGGCAAGAATATTGGAGTGGGTTGCCATATCCTTCTCCAAGACAGTCTAGAAAAGGCAAAAGTATAGCAACAGAAAACAGGTAAGTGGTTTCTAGGGACTAGGAACAGGGAGAGGGGGTTAATAGCAAAGAAGCATGAAAGAACTTCTGGGAATGATGGAAATGTTCTGTATTTTGACTGTTATAGCATTTATACATTTATACATTCCTGTATAAATTCATATATTCCTCTTAAGAGTCCCTTGGACAGCAAGGACATCCAACCACTCCATCCTAAAGGAAATCAGTCCTGAATATTCATTAGAAGGACTGATGCTGAAGCTGAAACTCCAATACTTTGGCCACCTGATGTGAAGAATTGACTCATTGGAAAAGACCCTGATGCTGGGAAAGATTGAAGGCAGGAGGAGAAGGGGATGACAGAGGATGAGATGGTTGGATGGCATCACCAACTCAATGGACATGAGTTTGAGTAAACTGTAAGAGTTGGTGGTGGACAGGGAGGCCTGGCATGCTGCAGTCCATTGGGTCACAAAGAGCTGGACATGACTGAGTGAACTGACTGATAACTGATTCACTTTGTTGTACATAAGAAACTAACTCAACATTATAAAGCAATTATATTACAATAAAAAAGTGATTCTTATCATATGTAAATTATATCTCAGCAAATTTTAAATCTCTTTAAGAATGTCACCATTAGGCAAGATTGGGTAAAAAGTATCCAGGATTTTTCTGTAGCATTTCATACAGATGCATGTGAATCTACAATTATATCAAAGCTTAAAATTTTTTAATAATAAAAAAATTAATTATAAGACACTTTAAAATCTCTTTAAGAGAAGGATAGAGCAGAAAATGTTACTTCTATTTACTAAAAAAAAAAAAAGAAAGAAAGAAAAAGGTTTATCCTATAAATCAAAGCTCAGAAATAATGTAGATCACACCCCTGGGTAGAAGTTCCAGGTAATTTACCCAGTGTTGTATTCGTGTGAGACAAAGTAATGACTTCTCCTCTGAGTTTTCCTCAAGATGCCATCAGAAAGCCACTGCCAATTATGATTCAAAACGGTTCCAAAGTTTAGAGGGAATTCTGCAATCTTCAGCAACAAACTTCAGCTTGAGATCTTACCAAAAAGGCTTATAGTGACAGTTGTGCTAAGAATAAAAGTCAAAAGCAACTATTCCAAATCTCCGAGCTGTACTTTCCACTAGTAGAAAAGGACAACCCAGGACAAGTGGCCCTTGCCTAACGAGAGACTGGTGAGCCACAAAAATACTTCCCTAAAAGTCCACATAAAGGGCTAGAGCTGTCCACAGCAGTTGATGAAGTTCCTCTTTTGGGCTCCACATCTGCCTGGCAGACTTCCTCCCTTTGGTCTGGCAGACCGGGTTCCAATAACCACAGGCTGGCATCACTATGGACTAAGCAGGGGGTGAGGCATTCTGGGAGGAAGCGAAGGGGCAAATGGTTAAACAGGGCCTGAACTCTGATCTGAGCAAAAGGCCCTCCATGCATTCATCTAGAAGCTAGAACCTAACTTTCATCAGAAGACTTGAGGTTTGTCCTGGCTCAGTTTTTGTGGGACGTTGTGCAAATTTTTTGATCTCAGTTTTCTCAACACTGGTGGTCATAAATACATCATGAGAAAGATATTAAAACATAATGAGGTCATGGTTATTCAAATGTTGGATTTCTCTTTTTCCCTAAGTCAGTGTTTTCCACAGTATAGCACCAAGCAGGTACGTTAGAAAATTTTAGTTTAGACTTTTTTATTTTAATACTTTAATACTAATTTAAAGGGCATTAGAAGAACAGAACTAGTTCATCTACCTTGCTAAGATGAAATTTAGTTTAAAATGGAATCCAAGTGAAATCTATGTTAAAAATATATTAGGTAAAAATTTTTAAACATAGTAGACATGATAATATAATAAAGATGTTTAAAATTTGAGATGTAATACTGCCAGCTATGAGAACCAGGACTGTGAATTTCATCATTGGGTCCCTTGGAAGGAGCACTTGAGGCCTTTTACATTATATAACACAATACTCTCTTTGTAAGAACCCAGGGACACATTATTTTTGGTCATAGGATCAGATATAGCTGTCCTTCTCTCAAGTATTTGGTTTATCTAACGGTCAGTGCAAACTGTATAATTGATTGTTTCCTTGTTTGCACTGAGAAGAAAGCTTAAAGCCTAAACTGGGGACCAATTACCACATATATATCGGAGGGTGTTATAGTCATTGTTTATGAGCCTCACTACTAACTCTTAATATCATTTTTTAAAATTTCTCTTCTATATTTAACTTGTCTTCCTATATTTTATATCTTTTTAAACCACCTTGTCTTATTGGAAATTAAAAAGGAGATAAACCATTAAATATTCTAAGTTTTCTTTTCTTTTTTTAAAGACAGCATAGGCAAAATGTGTCATACTCCAGGGACTGTTCTTTCTGAACCTTTTCATGTCCCTAGGTTAATACAGATTCCAGTGGGCTTCAATAAGAGTGAGACAATCAAATCAGTTTCATTTTGAAATTAGTCCTTGTCACAAGTCATCCTTTTCAGTATTACATCACTGAGGTACAGAGAGTTTTGACCAATATCATACCTGGGTAACCCCATGGACCTTAAGTAAAATGGGAAGTGGCTGCTGGGCGGAATTGGGCTTCCTCCTTTTTCCTCAAAAGCCAAACTTGCTGGAAAAAAAAAAAAAAAGCTAAAATGATACCAAAATCTGGCATCAGAGCACTCAGAATACCTGCAACAATGGGAAGCTATTTTATTCACAGTTGATACACTGAGTCTCCTAAACCAGCAGACTTTTGCTGACTGCATCTCCCTGCATCTTTCCCAGTGTGACAAGGGTGGGTATTTGTTTTGTATCTACCACTCATATTTTTCAATATTTTAGTTAATTTTACTTTCTGAGCCTCATTTTCTTCTCTGTAAAATAATCTCTATTCTATTTCAACATGAAGTTACAATAAAATATTCATCAGGACTCTTTTAGTTGCATGTGACGAAAATTCAACTAAAACTAGCTAAGCGCAAAAGATAGATTGGGGTGGGGTAGGGGAGGGAATTGTTACAATTTATTCGTGTGAAAATTGAACAACCAAATCAGTACATAAAGTGGATCTCAGAGACCTCTGGAATCAGCAGCTTAAATGCCACCAAAACCCTCTCTGTGCCTCTCATCTGTTTCATTCTGTAAGGTCAACTTTATTCTTCTTTGGATTAGCCAGGAACACGGCTACTCGTAGCTTCAGTATCTCAAATCTCACAATGCACAAACTCACAGAGGAACCCAGACTTAATTTCACTAGAATCTCAAAAATGCTACAAATTGATCCAACTGGCTAATTCTGGGTCAGCTACCCATTACTGAACTCATCAATGGTAGCTCTAAGTTTAGGTATTAGGACTGCTACTTTGCCAACAAAGGTCCGTCTAGTCAAGGCTATGGTTTTTCCAGTGGTCATGTATGGATGTGAGAGTTGGACTGTGAAGAAGGCTGAGTGCAGAAGAATTGATGCTTTTGAACTGTGGTGTTGGAGAAGGCTCTTGAGCATCCCTTGGACTGCAAGGAGATCCAACCAGTCCCTTCTGAAGGAGATCAGCCCTGAGATTTCCCTGGAAGGACTGATGCTCAGGCTAAAATTCCAGTACTTTGGCCACCTCATGCGAACACTTGACTCATTGGAAAAGACTCTGATGCTGGGAGGGATTGGGGGCAGGAGGAGAAGGGGATGACAGAGGATGAGATGGCTGGATGGCATCACTGACTCGATGGATGTGAGTCTGAGTGAACTCTGGGAGTTGGTGATGGACAGGGAGGGCTGGCATGCTGCGATTCATGGGGTCGCAAAGAGTCAGACATGACTGAGCTACTGAACTGAACTGAAATTAGATCAAATGCCGATCTGCAAGCCATTAAACACTATATAGGAGAGAAATCTTTAAGAAGATAAAGCCCTCACTTAAGTCACATTTTTTTAAATTAGAGAAAGAAGAAAGATGGAGAAAGATAGACTGTTATAGGCAGAAAAAAATTACTATAGAGTGTTTTAGGAAATCAGAATTATTAGACAAACATACAGTTTTCATGTCAAGCAGGATTTCAAGACACATAACAAGTGCCACCTACCCCAAGAAAACTTTCCTGCTAATTATTGTCAATTATTTAACCCTTCCCTCACTGGCCTACCCATTATGTTTATGCGAACTATAGAAAAGCAAAGTGAAAGTGGTAGTCACTGACTCTTTGCAACCCCATGGACTGTAACCTGCCAGGCTCCTCTGACCATGGAATTCTACAAGTAAGAACACTGGAGTGGGTGGCCATCCCCTTCTCCAGGACATCTTTCTAACCCAGTGATCAAAGTTGGGTCTCTTGAACTGCAGGCAGATTCTTTACCATCTGAGCCACCAAAGAAACCCAGGTTGCTCCAGGGAAGCTACCAGGGAAGTGAACTATACTTTCCACTATATTTAATTTCTCATTTTAGTATAGAAAGTGAAGTCACTCAGTCATGTCCGACTCTTTGCTACCCCGTGGAGTATAGCCCACCAGGCTCCTCTATCCATGGGATTTTCCAGGCAAGAATACTGGAGTTGGTTGCCATTTCCTTCATCCAGGGGATCTTCCCAACCCAGGGATCGAACCTAGCTCTCCTGAATTGCAGGCAGATGCTTTAACTCTGAGCTACCAGGGAAGCAAATTGCCTTCTAGCATACTATTTCAAATTTTTTCTTCTCTACTTGATTAGAGTAGATCATTACTTCCCTAATGATAAAACCTGGCCATTCCTTGCTTATGTAGTCACAATGATTGGTATTAATGTATTATTGCTCCTAAGAAAGATACTGCATTTTAACTGGGGTCTGTCACACACAAAGTCTGAACCCAAGGGAGTAATTATAATTTGGGGACATCCTTGGTAGTCTAATCTACAACCCAAATGCTGTCAAAACAAACATAATCCCCACCATAGGACTCCATTATTATCATCACTGCTGTCATCATCAATTTGGGTTAGACTCAGAGCAATTATCCATCCGGGGGTACTATCTGGAGCTAGAGAGAGGAGGACAGCATCACATTACGGTTAAGATCGTGACCAAGCAGACCTGAATTTGGTCTAGGTTCTGCCATTTAATTATGTGGCTAAAGTCAAATTACTTCACACTTCTGAACATCAGTTCCCTCACTATAAAGTGAATGCAACAAGAATACCTACTTCAGGGAGCTGTTTTCAGGATTAAGTGAAATAAGACGTCTGAAGCCTCTGGACCTGGGAGTGTACCTAACATAGGAAGTGTTACTGAAACACAAGTCCTTGTGCCCAACACCACACCCAGTGAAGCCAAACAATACCAAACTGTCAGAGTGTGGAACAGAGAAAGGTTTATTGAGGGTCATGCAAGGAGATGGTTGGCTCGTGCCTTAAAAACCCCAAACTCCCTGAAAACTTTCAGCAAAGCCCTTTTCTAGGAAAGCTGATGGAGGGGCACAGTTAGTTGCTATAAACTTCTTGGTGTCAGATCCTTTGTTCTTGAGGCCAGGTCATGGTCAGGCAACCATGTTCCTGTAAATCGCTACTGCTGATGCTGCTGCTAAGTCACTTCAGTCGTGTCTGACTCTGTGAGACCCCACAGACAGCAGCCCACCAGGCTCCCCCCGTCCCTGGGATTCTCCGGGCAAGAACACTGGAGTGGGTTGTAAATCGCTACCAAACAAATATTCTCTGCCCTGACTAGAAAGGGTGAGGTCCCCGGTGCAACTGTCACCCTCTGAGGTCCAGGTCCTGGCAGAGAGAAGGCAGAGCTCAGTTGGCGGCTCCCTCAGAACCAGGTCCCCAGACTCTGTCCGGCTGTCGTCACTGAGGGAGCCAGCACCTGGGACCCAGTTGGCCCTCACGTTTCTCAGGCCACCTGTGTGGCGGAGGCAGGTCCCGCAAACTGTGCCCCAGGCAGACGGCCACTGCTTTTAGATCGCAGAGACAGGGACTGGGGAGAGGTTCACCACCTCCTCAAGGGCTGGGCCTGGCCAGTGGGTGACCTTGGCAAGGTTTCTGGAGACATACAAGACGCAGTCCCCAGCCTGTTCTCTGGGACCCCCAGCTCACCCACTGATCCAAGGCTGGGTGAGCTGAAGGGCCCTGGTGAAGCCTGGATCTGCCTCTTACCTCACTCTCTGGCTGACAACCACCACTCCAACACCGCTGGCTGAACGGGCCACTAACGGTCGCTTACTGACAGTTGGCTGCTTGTGGGAGGGGCCGACTGCACCGCCAACCAATGGCTGAGCAGGACCACTAACGGTCGCTCATTGACAGTCGGCAGCTTGGGGGAGGGGCCCACTACGGCATTAACCAACGGCTGAACAGGACCGATACCGGTCCCAGGTAGCCGTTCCTTAACTACCCGACAGGGTAGGGGGCAATGGCACAGCATCTAAGTGTACAGTGCTAAGGGCTGCACTCCACCGAATGCCATTACATAAGTGCTCAATAAATGACAGCATTTTGTTAAAGTTCTAATTCAAATAATGTGTCCCATTCCCCCGTAAACATATATATTCAAGATACATGACACACACGCACACAAAAGATATGCGACACAACTTTAGATGGAGAATACAATAATTATGTCTAAACTCTATGCTGCTGCTGAGTCGCTTCAGTCGTGTCTGACTCTGTGCAACCCCATAGACGGCAGCCCACCAGGCTCCCCCGTCCCTGGGATTCTCCAGGCAAGAACACTGGAGTGGTTGCCATTTCCTTCTCCACTAAACTCTATGGAAGGGGCTAAAAAATCACAATAGTATAGTGAGCATGCTAAGTCACTTCAGCTGTGTCTGACTCTGCAAACCTATGATCCATAGCTCACCAGGCTCCTCTGTCTATGGGGTTCTCCAGGCAAGAATTTTGGAGTGGGTTGCCATGCCCTCCTCCTGGGGATCTTCCTGACCCAGAGATCGAACCTGCATCTCATATCTTCTGCATTGGCAGGCAGGTTCTTTACCACTTGCACTACCTGGGAAGCCCTGGAGACCTTATACAAATGACTTAAACTCTCTGTGCCTCAGTTTCCTTATTCATGATGAGGCAGTTATAACAGAATTGACCTCATAGGGCTGTGGCAAGGATTAAATGAGATAATGGCTTTAAAGACTTTGGCATATGAACCTTAGCTCTTACTATAAATGTTAGGTCTTATTATCAAGGAACACCCTAAGTATTACTGAATAGTTATCATCTCAGAAACCTCTAACAGAAACGTTTAAAATACTTTACTATCATAAACTTATTTTTATAAATAAAAGGGATCTTAGAAGCTACCACAGCTAAGAACTGCCAACTGCCATCTTGCGAATTATTGTTTAGACCACACTAAGGTTTTTAGAAATTGAATCTGAATATCTTTATTGTGAGACTGTGCTCTCCACTTGACCACAGGCTTGCCCACTTCCAGTTCCCTTGGCAGAGCCTCACATTTGGGTTACCTCTTTGATGTGGAAGGCATTTGGTTTGGGCTTCATCTGAAACTGGTCCAAGCCCCTCATTTTCCTGCTGAAGAAACAGGAGCCCTTGGAAGCAGACTCTCAGCTGGTAGGTGCAAAACCAGGACTAAGTTTCAGTCTACAGCCAGCCAGGCCAGCATTTCCTCCATGCACACCAACATCTAGAAGATCCTGGCTGAGAGAGTGGGAACACAAGATGTTCAGCTACTGTTCGAACATGTAACCCTTGGAGGCCTTGGTGGGACTTTGAGTTGCTCTTTATTTACCACTGGAGCATATCAATCACTGCTGGAGGCTATGATAGCTTTAATGAAGACCAGTGGGTCACCCTGGCAGGGAGAGAAAGAAGATAATACCTGGAAATCAGTATTTCCAAAGAACCTGGTCTAAGATGCCCCAAGGCTTCCCTGGTGTCTCAGCGGTAAAGAATTTGCCTGCCAATGCAGGAAATGTGGGTTCAATCCTTAGGTCTGGAAGATTCCCTAGAGAAGGAAATGACAACCCACTCCAGTGTGCTTGCCTGGGAAATCCCACGGACAGAGGAGCCTGGTGGACTATAGCTCATGGGGTCGAAAAGAGTCAGACACAACGACTAAACGAGATGCCGCAAATCCAATCCTGAGTAAATCTGCCAGCTAGCCCTCCCTGCAGCCTTATTTCCTTCTTCACATTTGTTTAAACCAAACAACAAAGCTCAATCATTTGATTCTCAGCATAAACCCACTGGGAAGAAGGTGACCTGGGATAATTATTTCCATTTTATTTTTGAGGAGACTGGACCAACAAGAGGTCAGAAATTAAAGTTTGCTCAATGCACATTTTGTTTTTGCCATATTCAAATGCTACCTGCACTATTCGTTTTTTTTTTTTTAATGGGTGCTTACCAATTTTCTTAAGTCAATTGATATTTAGTAGAAACTTTATTTCACTACCTGAAACAGAAAACCAGCATCCCTTGCCATAATAAATACAATGTAAAATTCTAATTAGAAACTGCTGCTTGGAGAGCTTTTAAAAGTTCCAATGCACAGGTCATACCACAGACCTACTAAAACAGAATTCCAGCAGGGAAAGTGGGGAGGAGGAGAACAGGAAAAAGTAATTTTTAAAGCTCTCTTCAGGAAATAGTAGTGTGAGCCAAGGATGAGATCCTCTAGAATTGATACGCCTGCCTTGTAAAACCTCTGCATCTGCTGAAAAGAGAAATCAATAAGTAGTGGAGGGACTTCCCTGGTGGTCCAGGGGCAAAGACTCTAAAGTTCTAATGCAAGGGCCCAGGTTCAATCTCTGGTCAAGGAACTAGATCCCACATGCCACAAAGAAGATCCTACAAGCTGCAAGGAAGATTGAAGATACCGAGTTCACAACTGAGACCCGGTGCAGACAAACAAATAAGTAAATAAAGGTATTTCTTTTTTAAAAAAGGAGAAAACAAGATGTGCGGAGAGGTATTAAAGACACACTAACCCCAAACTGAGACCTCGTCCTTAACTGCATCAGAAAAACTTTGAAATGGAAAAAAGTTCTCATTTGAGATCTGTAACTGTTTAACAAGTTGTTCCCTTATGGTCTAAAATCACCTCACCTCGCACTGGCCCTTTGGAAAACACGGGAACAGAAGACGCTAGGTGGCCTGGTTTCTATTTCTGTGCCCTTTCTACTCCCACTTCCCAGCCAAAGACTCCACCAAGGTGATTCTGGAGAAGCCCTACTCACCTCTGTGCTCTCCAGGAGGGACTCCAAACGCCTGCACTTACATCACACTTTCAGTCCTATCCTTCTACTTCAAAATGAAAGACCCGTTTTTCAATTTCAAAAAATCCAGCTGTTCACATCAGAAAACTTTAAGGCAAAACCACATCTCTGTCTTCTTTCATTTCCTCTCAAGAAGCCCCTCTTTTTCACCCAGGAATATCTGGCCCTAGAGATGGTTAAAGTCAGTGATGTCCTCTTGGATCTTAGCAGGAAGTATCAGCAGAAAAGAGAGAACCAGGGGAGATGGTGCAGAAAGTCGCATGACTGGCGGAGGGGTTTCTGCTATTCAGTTTCTCTTTCTCCCCTCACCTCTGAGCACGCGCAAGCACACAGTGACAGTCCATCTCGATCTAAGGACAAGTCTAGAATGAAAGCTGGATTTCTGAGTGGAGACTCCTGATTGCCAAGACATCATTCCCTCTTCTGGCCTGGACTGTATCCCTCTAGAGCTGGATCCCTGCATGGACTCAGGTTTGCAGAGCTTCCCCCTGGAAAACAGTATGGCCTCGAAAGTAGGCAGCCTGGCTCACTAAACGGAAAGTTGAGCAAAGCTCTGATCTCCTCACTTCCTGTATTTAAAACCTCAAATGCTGACACTGGCTATCACCAGACATCCAGGCCATTTTACTGCCTTGTCAGCTGAACCCTTATCTCCTGCTTTCCTTCTGCTTTATTGGCTATGCCAAAGCCTTTGATTGTGTAGACACAACAAACTGTGGAAAATTCTTAAAGAGATGAGAATACCAGACCACCTTACCTGCCTCCTGAGAAATCTGTATGCAGGTCAAGAAGCAACAATTAAAACTGGACATGGAACAACAGACTGGTTCCAATTCAGGAAAGGAGTACGTCAAGGCTATATATTGTCACCCTGCTTATTTAACTTATATGCAGAGTACATCATATGAAATGCTGGGCTGGATGAAGCACAAGCTGGAATCAAGACTGCTGGGACAAAATGTCAGTAACCTCAGATACACAGATGACACCACCCTTATGGCAGAAACTGAAGAGGAACTAAAGAGCCTCTTGATTAAACTGAAAGAGGAGAGTGAAAAGCTGGCCTAAAACTTAACATTCAAAACAACTAAGATCATGGTATCTGGTCCCATTATTCTGGCAAATAGATGGAGAAAAAATGGAAACAGTGAGAGACTTTGTTTTCTTGGGCTCCAAGATCACTGCAGGTGGTGACTGTAGCCATGAAATTAAAAGACACTTGCTCCTTGAAAGAAAAGCTATGATCAACCTTGACATATTAATAAGCAGAAACATTACTTTGCCAACAAAGGTCCATCTAGTCAAAGTTATGGTTTTTCCAGTAGTCAGTATGGATTTGAGAGTTGGACCATAAAGAAAGCTGAGCACTGAAGAACTGATGCTTTGGAACTGTGGTGTTGGAAAAGACTCTTGAGAGCCCCTTGGACTGCAGGGATATCAAACCAGTCCATCCTAAAGGTAATCAGTCCTGAATATTCATTGGAAGGACTGATGCTAAAGCTGAAACTCCAATACTTTGGCCATCTGATGCGAAGAACTGACTCATTGGAAAAGAACTGACTCGCTGGGCAAGATTGAAGGCCAAGGGAGAAGGGGACGACAGAGGAGGAGATGATTGGATGGCATCACTGACTTAATAGACATGAGTTTGAGCAAGCTCTGGGAGTTGGTGATGGACAGGGAACCCTGGCTAAGATTGAAGGCCAGGGGAGAAGGGGACGACAGAGGAGGAGATGATTGGATGGCATCACTGACTTAATAGACATGAGTTTGAGCAAGCTCTGGGAGTTGGTGATGGACAGGGAACCCTGGCATGTTGAAGTCCATTAGGTCACAAAGAGCTAGACACAACTGAGTGACTGAACTGAACTGAATTGAACTGGTCCTACTTGGGTTTTGCTCAATGTGCTCAACAGTTCTTATCAATTATTGTATATCTGTCTGCTGTTATCTTTCTAGCTTCATTTTTTCACTTTTTCTTTTGTCAACACTAGACTCTGTGGTAGAAGAAACTGGTGTCTTCTGGACACTCAGCCCCTGCATTGTCCTAGCTCCCTGACTGTCGTTCTCTTCCTTGTAACAGCACAGCCTCCCCTTCAAAGCTACTGTGACAATGCCTCCTTCATGTAATCTACCTTCAGCCTCCCAAGTAGGCATGGTCTCTACACGCCTTAGGTTCCCCTAGCAGTTCTTTTGAACTTTGGGCCCTTCTCTAATCCTGTCCTGTTTAATAGCCATCTGAGCACTTGGTTTATTTCTGCTAGACTGTAAACTTCTTATGAAAAGGAATTTGCTCTCAACCAAACAATACACTAGGCATTCAATAAAAGTGTGATGGATGAAAGAATGGCCAAATAAATAAAATGTGTTTGTTTCGATGCTTCCTTGGAGAGGATCCCTGGCTTCCTGGGTGTGTTTAGTATCTGCATTGCACTGAAAGTACTTTTGTCCTGAGCATTCTGAAGGAGAGATAACTGTTCATTCATCATATTTATCTAGTCCTGGATGACAGGAGTCTCCAAAAAAAAAAAGAAAGATAAGAAACCTTAACCCTTAACAGGTACTGAGTGTCTGTTGTAAGCTATGAAGGTCCTGTTCATAGAGCATATGAACTCTCCTCTGTGCACAACATTTCCTTCAATTTTCATGACAGCCCTTTGTGGTAGGTACTAGAAAAGCCATTTCCATTTTAACACAAGGAAAGTACAGCACAGAAAGACTAAGTAACTGTTCCAATGCCATATAAACAATAAATGATAGTCAGTGTTTAAGCATCTGGGCTCATAGAGACCATTACATTTAACTATGCACCATATTCCATCTCAAAAGGTAGCAGGAGCTTACTCTAATGTAATACGTAGTGAGGTGTGGATGTATCCTTTCATCCATGTATGAAAGGCTATAGCACAGTTTTCCATTCCCACTCTCAGTGCCCAATAAAGCCATGCTTTTTCTGCATAAATTAATCACTGGAACCACTCTCCATATGGCAAACCATGAAAACTCACTGGATCCAGGAGGGAACTCAGATGACTACACCTTGGGAGAAGAACATGGACCCTTCAATATGACAACTACAAGTGCAAATCTTCCAAGGCGAAGATTTTCCCTGGGTAAGTATTTCTCTCTGATCATCTACCAGATAGAAAGAGATAGCCTAAGCCAGCTTTTTCATCCAGAGTAGATTTTTCTCATGTCTCAAGTGTGGACCAATGAGGACACATTTTGCCTCTGAGAGATACTGTGGATTCTCTGTACAGCCATCACAAGGATGATGTAAGGTTATCTCCCTGTTGCCACAGGAACTGGTTTCATCAATGTCTCAGTCTGCCTTGAAAATTTGCATACATGATGTCATGCAGAAAGAGAAAGTTAAACTGCCTTAAAGTCAACAGGTTCTACTGGCTACTATTGATTGAAACAAGACAGTACTCATGTTGCATCAAGGTTCTGGGGGGCATTCCAAAGGCGGGGCTGCTCTTCTGCTCACTAATCCTCTCACTTTCTCTCAGTCACCAAGAATGGCATCCAACTAAAGGAACAATGAGAGCAACCAGAGGAGTGTGCTGCTGGAGCTGGGTATAAAATTCCTTTTCTGCACATTCCATAACTGCGTTCTGGCAGGCTGGTCCTGTTTACAAGGGACTATGCTTAGCCAGCTTAACTGCAGGTTCTGACAACAACCAACCCTTCAGAATCTTGGCATTCATTGCTTCATCAGCGACCCTCAAATCACTACTGCACATCGCATACTCATCTATACTTAGCACATGCTTTCATGCTATTGCTGAAGTTCTATGTGCACTTCTCACCTTTTCTCTCTTCTCCTTCATCCAAAGTAGCCAGCCGAGATTAGCATTCTGGGGCCACCCCTATTCTTTTATGTGCAAATAGGACACAAATTCCAGAAAAGGTGGTGATTTTCCTTCCTAGAATCCTCACGTATCATGTTACTATGTGCTCAAATATGGCTATGAGAAAGGATTTAGTGGCAAAGAAATAGCTTCATTCCATAGTCTGAAAGTAATATGTCTATTTCTGTGGTCCCCCAACTGTATACCATGTCACCCCAGGGCACCATATAAATTTACAGAAGTGCTGGAAAATATTTGAAATTCTCCAAGGGAAATGGGAAATACTGAACATCTGCTGAACACTTCAGTAACTCAGGGTTGTTCAGTATCAGGCTTATTCGTGAGATCAGGCGGCATTCCTTTTAATGATGGCATATCTTTGCAAAGTCATGTTTTCTGCAGTAACTGTGATGAAAAGCAAGTCCCAAAAGGAAATTTGTGGAACAGTAAATGAAGGTGGCAATGTCTAATCTGATTCCAAAGTCTGAGTAGTTGTGCAGTACCCATCAGGCACACACATCCCATTAGTAACTGGGTGATTTAAGAATGCAATAAAAATACTATATTTTTCTTTCAGTTTGTGGGTATCATATTCTTTTAAATGACTGCTAAAATGTTGCTAGGACATAAAGATATTACAGGACTTCCCAGGTGGCACCAGTGGTAAAGAATCCACCTGCCAATGCAGGAGACATGAGATGCAGTTTTGCCCTGGAGTAGGAAATGGCAACCCACTCCAGTATTCTTGCTTGGATATTACATTGTTTGGAACTAACTATTTAATAAATGGAACCATTATGTATTTCTTTTGATCTAAAAAAAAATCACTGGGGCACTGAAGGTTCCATGAACCTCTGGTCCAGTCAGTGATGCTTTGCAGTTCCCAGGGACCTCATTTATACTTGACCATGGTTTGGATGTTGGAGCCGCTTCAGCTCAGTGAATTTTCCACCTTTTGGTGCTCAAAGTACACAAGGTCTTTCTGATACAGCATCTAGCCCAGGGCAGTGTCTCAACCTCGCCAGGGCACCTCTGCTGTCTATCTTCCATGCTAGGCTCACACTGCCCTCCTCCCAGTTCCAAGCCCTTTCCCATGATAGTAACTTCGTACTGGCTCTTATCCTGATTTAGTCTCAGGTCCCATCTTAACGACCACCTTATCAGAAAAGCCTCCCCTGGGACGTCCCTGGTGGTTCAGTGGCTAAGACTCCATGCTCCCAATGCAAGTTGCCCAGGTTCGATCCCTGATCAGAGAACTAAGATCCTGCAAGCTGAAACTAAGATCCAGTGCAGCCAAATAAGTATTATAAATAATACGACTTTCTCAACTTGAAAAAAAAAACAACAACAGACCTTCCCTGACCTACTGCAAAAAGGTCTCCCCATTATCCTGTCTCACACACAGCTCATTTCTGCACATCCATGTTCACCTTCATCAGGACAGTGTGCTTGTCTGTTAACAGCTTTGTCCACTGAACTTGGCACAGTGACTTTGCATATAATTGTCATTCAATAAATCACTGTGAAATAAACAAATGTCAGGACTGTGACTATGGCCCTATCAAGTCCAAAGCATTCAGAGGTTTTTCTGGCAAATAGCCTTTCAAATAAAAATGAGGGCCAATTATATCACCAGCCCTGGGCAGAGGTGGTCCAGGGTAAGGTTTAAGGTCACAAATCCCAGCTCTGCTACCTCTACACTGGCAGACACTGGACAAGTTGCTCATTCTGTCTCTCCAGCCACAGCCACTTTGCCTGTAAAAGGGTTGTTAGCAGGACTAACTGCAAAACTCTTAATTGGTGTCTGGCAAGTAGCTAGTGTTCAAGTTCTCTGCCATTATGAGGACAGCATTCAAGGATTTCCCCACCAAGGCCCACATATTCTTAGGGGAAGTTTCTGCCTCCCAAACTGATGGGTCCAAATGACTCTTGCTCACTTTAGAATACACAGTTCGCTGCAAAAAGTGATACATGACCAATTAAATCCCAGACCCATTGGTGTTCCTGGCTCAACTCACAGTTGGAACCAAAACGAATGTGTATGGTACTTTGATTATCTAGTTGGATGACAGAAATGGAAAGTCTCAGTTGGGTTATTGCTAATTTTTCTAGACTTGGCCTGCACTGTGGCCCCATGCATTAAGTGTGTTGGCTTTTATTTTTTTAATTAATGTTTATTGGAGTATAGCTCCTAATGTTGTGTTAGTTACTACTGGACAGCAAAGTGAATCAGCTATACATACACATATATCCACTCTTTACTGGATTTCCTTTCCATTTAGGGTATCAAAGAGTACTTGTGCAGTACTACCGAATACAGTAGGTTGTCACTAAGTGTGTTTGCGTGATCCTCTCAAACCTTTGCTTACTCCGTCCTAACCAGCTTTATCCATGTTCTTAAAAGTAAGCCCAGTGTACCCCGGAATCTGCCAAGTAGTACCTGGGGAGCCCACATTCCCAGAGCAGATGTGCGACGTGGCTCCCCTCCATGCAGGGAGAGGAAGCATGAGCGCTGTCTGCATCCACTCATACCAGTTTGCTGTGGACTCTCCTTCCTGGGCCTTCTGCCCCAGCCTCTCCCCACCAGATCCTCATATCCGGATGCATCTTTCTCAGAAACCACTGGAATCATATCATGGTCCTCCTCAAAAGCTCTCCACACTTCCTATTTCACATGTACCCACCTCTCAGAAAACCAGTTATCCCTTTGGCCTTCTCTATATGTATGACTGAGGTGAGGATGGGCTTCCCAGGAGGCGCTAGTGGTAAAGAACTCGCCTGACAACACAGGAGACGTTAGAGATGAGGGTTCGATCCCTGGATAGGGAGGACCCCCTGAAGGAGGGTATAGCAATACACTCCAGTATTCTTGCTTGGAGAATCCTATGGACAGAGGAGCCTGGCAGGCTACCGTCCATAGAGTCGCAAAGCGTCAGACATGACTGAAGTGATTTAGCACACACAAGGAGAGGATGATGTCTTTCCTGCTAATCTGAGTTGCCCTCACTGTATAAACATAGCGGAGGCCTTTCATGATGATACCAATGAACTCAAACATGTGATATGTTTCCATTCCAGTTCTCCATTTACTAGCTACATTTTCTAGGGCAGCTACATCTACAAACCTGATTCCTCATCTGTAAAGAGGACAGGATGGTACCTACCTCATAGTTTTGTTGTGAGTACTAGGTAAGAAAACACATGTGAAATACCTAGGCTGGTACTCAGTAGACAGGAACATGCTTAAAAGTTAGCTATTATTGTCTCTCTTACAAACTCCTCATTCTCAAGGTCTCAGCTTAGACATTACCTCTTCTGGGAAGCCTTTCCCAACTACCACTTCAAAAATGTGTGTGCCTCCAAAGCATCTGTCCCTGGTCAGCACAGTGAGATGAGTCACACTGCTGTGCTCCTGCCTCTTGACTTTTGGACTGCCCTCTGTGTGGCTCAGATGGTAAAGCGTCTGTCTGCAATGCAGGAGACCCGGGTTCGATCCCTGGGTTGTGAAGATTCCCTGGAGAAGGAAATGGCAGCCCACTCCAGTATTCTTGCCTGGAAAATCCCATGGACTGCAGAGCCTGGTAGGTCCATGAGGTCACAAAGAGTCACGAGTGAGCGACTTCACTTTCACTTTCTATGGTCCTATGAAACATCACTAGTGAGGATAGTGTTCTTCCGACACTAACATAGCACCTGGCACTAAGTAGATGCCCAGGAAAAGTGTGGCAATGAATTACATAAACAAAGACAAAGTAATTGTTCAGTTCAATTCAGTTGCTCAGTCGTGTCCGACTCTTTGCGACACCATGAATCACAGCACACCAGGCCTCCCTGTCCATCACCAACTCCCAGAGTTCACTCAGACTCACACCCATCGACTCAGTGATGCCATCCAGCCATCTCATCCTCTGTCGTCCCCTTCTCCTCCTGACCCCAATCCCTCCCAGCATCAGTTTTTTCCAATGAGTCAACTCTTCACATGAGGTGGCCAAAGTACTGGAGTTTCAGCTTTAGCATCATTCCTTCCAAAGAAATCCCAGGGCTGATCTCCTTCAGAATGGACTGGTTGGATCTCCTTGCAGTCCAAGGGACTCTCAAGAGTTTTCTCCAACATCACAGTTCAAAAGCATCAGTTCTTCAGCACTCAGCCTTCTTCACAGTCCAACTTTCACATCCACCTTTGCTATGTCATCTAACTTAACAATCTCTCCATTGTAAGACCAGATGCTTATTTGGTGACCAACCACATCCCTCTTTCATAGTATTTAATTGTAATAAGAGTTATCATCGATTGATCCATCTTCTACACAAAATGTAATTTGATCATGATAATTCCTCCAAGGTAGGTACTGTGAGCAGTGCCATCTTCCTCAGATGAGGACACTGAGGCTCACAGAATTGAAGGAATTTGCCCAATATCATCCACCTAGTGGAACAGACCTGAGGCCAAAATCCAAAACTGTTCAACTGCAGGATCTGTTTGTTATGCTGCTTCTTGCTATACTTGAAGATGCTGATCTTCCTTTGTGCTAAATTTCTCTGGCATCCCAAATCCTACAGAGTGGTGTTTCATTACCACTGGCGCTTATACCGTAAACACGATAATGCCTCAGGCATAAACTCCCTTGGTTACTAATCAGCCACTCAGTGCCTTGCCACATTTTTGTCTTGGCATCATTTAATTTTCATGCCTTATCAGGTCTCCCCAGAGTAAGCACACCCTGTTGATGGCAGTGCCCAAGTCTGACAGCTTTAGCCCCCAAAGCCTACAGAAACATCTTTCACCTGGTAAAAACATAGGCAAAATTAAGTTCCATATATTTGGTTGTTCCATATTCAAATACATGACATACAAAAAAATGACTAAAAGATTATCACCAAATGTGAATGGTTATGGTAAAAACAATCTTTCAATGAGGAGTCCAGGAGCTACTTCAAGAAGGAAACATGTTTAAGAACCTTAGTACTGTTTGATTTTTTTTTTTTAAGCCAGCATCATGAGTTATTTTTTAAAGCACCATCAAACATAAATATAAAAATAAATAGGAGTTTTAAACCCCCAAATTGGAATGAAAATGACAGGTCAAGAGACTAGGGCCATTAGTGATCTTCCTGAGCAGACTTCCAGAGCAAGATATTAAAAAAGCCCAGAATACAAACTCCTGTGAACAAAGAAATGAATGTAGCCTCAAATGTGAGTTCCAAATCATCAGTCACAATGGAATATGTACCAAATCACAGACCCTGTCTTTTGGTCAAGTTACTTCATATTTACCATGTGTATCAGGATGAGCAGCAGAAATATTCTTTACTAAATGGTAGTTTAACAATTCATCCTGCAAGTGCAGGGCAGCCAGTTGACAGGCAATAATCATCTTTTTGGTTTGAGTTGATGTAGAAAGGGACCATCAGACACAGATGGTAGGGCTTCGCCCCAGATGCCTACCCTCTCACCTGTGTCCCACTTTGCCTTGATCTATCTGTCTCTGCTAGTTACAAAACCAGACCAACTGTTTCCACACCTTTCCAGCATAAGCATTTAAACACCTCGGCAATTCTAAAGTCCAGGACACACCCACTTCCTTCTGGTTGTCCCCACACATGCATTCCTTTCCCTGGGATTAACATAAAATTGCATTTAGAGATGAAGAGAAAAGTATTTCCATATGCAAATTGAAAAATCCATTTCCGACTGGAATATCTGACTTACTCTGCAGTCAGTCCAATAGAGCAGGTCAAAGATGCCCTCTTGGTTGATGAACTTCAAAAGTGACTACATCCAACACCTGCTGGCTACATAGCGCACGCCCAGGAGAGAAGGATGACATAGAAATGTGATCAGAGCCCTGGCTGAAGGGGAGGAGGCTGGTGAAAACATCTTAGTTTCAGTAAAAGTGAAGCTGACTTTAGGGATCTTTTACAAAGTACTAAGACAAAAAACAGGCATCTGAAGGACACTTGAAGTAATTGAATGAGATCACTTCAGGCAAGTCTTCTGCCTCAAGGAACCATCATAGCTAGGATAGACACCTCTCCATCACTATCCATAAAATACAGCACTTCACAGTAACTTGGCAACTTTCATCCCTGGAGAAGTTTATAATCCAAGAACACATTCAGTTATATTTGACATACAGATTATATTCAAACACAGGACTGTCTGGTTACAGAATGCAAATTCCTAACCACTAAACATTCTGCCCTTTTTGTATATTTCATTCATCCCTTTTTCAAGGACATTTTCTGATCAGGAAAGCAATACAAGTTCATTTTAGACATACTGGAATATTTAGGAAATTAAAAAAGAGAAAAATAATCTATTATTGTACCTCTCCAAAATACACTGTTAAGTTTTTGTCTACAGAATTCCAGTGACTTCCCTGGTGATCCAGTGCTTAAGAGTTTGCTTTCTAATGCCAGGGGTGTGGGTTCCATCCCGGGTTGGGAAGCTAAGATCCCACATGCTTAGTAGACAAAAAGCCGAAACATAAAACAGAAGCAATATTGTAACAAATTAAATAAAGACTTTAAAAATGATCCACATAAAAAAATCTTAAAAAAAAATAACTTCCAATATTTTTTTTCTGCAAGAGCACACTTCTGAGACGGTAGGTGGGAACTACTGCCAGCCTTTCAACAGCAAGTGTTCCTTCAAAAGCAGCTGACCAATTTGGGGAAGAAGTCCTTGGTCCTCATGAGCCACAAAACCGCCATACTGCTTCACTCTGTTGGCACTACTAACCAGTCAGGCACACCTAAAAGGCACATCCTCGGGGACCTGCCATTTCCATCCGGTTGAAGTATTCACTCCTATGGGATCCTGATCCTCTAGCAGTTCAGAGGCAAACCTAACTTGGCTAACACTTTCATTGCAAAGACAGGTGGAGGCTGCTGGACACAAAACAGACTATCACAAAGAAAGAGCAATTTGCAGAAGAATATGTATAGTGTGATTCCATTCTGATAGATAGATATAAATACATGGAAAAGGGCTAAGAGTAGTCTCTGGTGGAACACACATCAAAATATTGGCACTGGTGACCTCTGGGAGCCACATGAATCAGCACCTCAACTGTTTATTCTGTCTTTATTTGTATGGTTTGAAGTTTTTACAATAGCATGCATACGTGTATTGATTGGGTAATTTTTTTTTAATATTTCAGTCTTATAGAGTACATGGCTTCCCCTTTATTTGAAACTTATATTAGAAATTCAGAGCATTCTTTTAGAAAAAAAGTTTGTGGTCAAAAATTCTTCAAGTTATTTTCAGTTTCTTGGGGAATCCTCTCTATCTTACAGGTCAGCATGCCTGCTGTCTGTCAGCAGAACTGCCTTTCCCAGAGGAAAAGCCACACAGGGAGATCACGAGCTCTGGTTCAGTTTGCCTGGGGTCAGGCTCGGCCTGAATGGTGAAGTGGGACAGGGTGATAAACCTCTTCTTTGAAATCAGGACATAGGCTGACATCACCAGAGTGCTGGCTGGCTTTGTGGGGTGACCAGAGATGAGTAAGGAGGGGATGTTATCTCCAGGAGGTAGGGCACAGGGGCTGTGTAGCATGTATCAAAGTGTGGGCAACATTCCCCACATCAGAAACACCTGCAAACTTGTTACAAAGGAAATTCCTGCGTCTGACTCCAGATCTCATGAGTCACAAGCTCTGAGGCCTGGGCCCAAAACCTGAATTTTTTTTCTTATCTGTCCATAAAGTATGAGAACTACTTTCCTAAGCGGGTGAGGCAGCCTCGTCAAAATAGGCAGTCAGTCCTCTGGGCAGGGGTCAGACAAGTACAAGTTCTTCTCTCTCATCTTGACTACCTGAACGGTCAGAGTCAATGGCCCAACTGTAGCCATGCGGTTTCATGGCGTGAGGACAATGAGGAGCCCTCTTCTTGGTTCCTCGCATTAATTCCCCGACTTCTTTCATTCCTCTTGCCATCTTTGATGTTCCCATTTGAGCTAACAAGAGTCTTCCTGGGATAAGCAGGACAAAATGAATAAATGAGTAAAACCAGCAGCCATCTATTGGACTTCTGTGGCAGCTCAGATGGTAAAGCGTCTGTCTACAAGGCGGGAGACCCAGGTTTGATTCCTGGGTCGGGAAGATCTGCTGGAAAAGGAAATGGCAATCCACTCCAGTACTATTGCCTGGAAAATCCCATGGACAGAGAAGCCTGGTAGGCTACAGTCCATGCGGTCGCAAAGAGTCGGACACGACTGAGAGACTTCACTTACTTACTTTACTTAGCCATTTATTAAGCACTTAGCCGGATACTGTACTAAATGTATGACATCATATCTCATTTAATCTTCACAACAAACCTAAGACCAGGTACTATTACTAGTCCCATTTTATAGATGTGTGAACTGAGGCTTAGAGACATTAATCATTTGCAGAGCAAGTGCTGGAATCCAGGTCTCTACTTTCAGAGCCTATGTTCTTAAACACATAGCATGTGCCCTTGGCATAGGTGAACAGTAGTGGCCCCACACTTTCCATATAAGACTTGCCCTGAGGCTGCAATCTGAATGGAAAAGGGAGTGGTGATGGGAAAGGCTTACCTTGAAGCTTTTATTTTCTGCATAACAAGCACACTATTTCTACTTTTTTTTAATTTTGAAGAAGATTTTATGAACATTTTTCAATGTTTTGTCTTATTTTATGTACGTATATATTTTCAAAGGGTCACAAAATGTCTCATCTGTTTTGATGCAGCCGTTGTAAATGAATTAGTAAAAGTCATGTCAAATTCATTTTCAATTTTCTGTTCAGTAGCCACTGATGACTTGCAAGGGGAAATGAATGTCTTTTTACAAGAAGGACTCCTCGATCTGGTATATATTTTAATACATATTTAATATATGTTTATATTATATAAAAACAACAAAAAAGTCAAACTGTGAAAAGGCCCCATCACAGACTAGCTATACTCAAAAGATGCCCACTGTAAAAAGCACGTGCACACACGCGCGCGCGCACACACACATACACAAACACAGTGTCATATCACCAACATACAATACAACCTACTTTGTTCATATAACCATATATCTCAAACATACGACGTTTTGCTTTGTTGTTTAACCTGAGAACTCCGTTCACCTTCAAGCCTGGAGGGCAGAGGAGCCCGGAGATGCCTCTCTGAGCTGGAGGTACCGTCTCCGCCCAAGTCAGAGCACAAGGCCGGATAACCAGTGGGACTGCCTGCTAAGCGCCCCCGCCCTCCCGCGGCTGGGACAGCGGCGAGAGGGAGGAAGTGCGGCTGGGAAGCTCCGCCGCTCTCGCCTGTGTTCCCCGTTTTCCCTGACTGAGACTGCGAGGAAACTTAGCGCGGAAATCTGCACCCACCTTAAACCTGGCCGGCCCCAGGAACTTCCCTCGCGGCCGGGACCTGAGGCTTGAATGGAGAAGTCACTACAGCGTGCGCGGACCCGGGGCGCCGCGCGGGGACCGTTCGCAGCAGCGCCCTCTGTCGGCGGTGTACGTATTTGCGCACGGCCTGCAGTTGCTCGCTGTAGTACTCTGTGTAGGTGTTTTTAACATTTCTGTTCGTGTGCAGATGGGGGTCGGGGTGTCTAAAACCGATGTACACCTTTGCACCTCTCCTAGTTAAACTCTGCTGGAAATCTCCAGATAGTTCTGCTACCTCTGTGCATCTGTGTAGAGCTCCTAGGGTCATAGAGTTGTGTGAAAAAGTGTGAAGTCTGGGTGCCCAAAGGAGTGTACCTTGAGTGTGGCATTGGCTGTATACATGCCTGTGGATATTTCACTTTCCGCTCACATCCGTCTATCAGTAAGTACCAATGAGCGTAGACAGTATTCCTACATATTTTGAGTGTTATTAGTAACATACACGTTTATCATCTTCCCAGGGCTGTGCATGTGTTGGAGGGTGGGGAGGGACACAATGGGTAGTAAGAGTATGTTTCTGAAATCCACACGTTAAAGGCGTAATATGGGGAAGGGCATTCAGGACATACTAAACCTTTGCCCTCATCTCGTCCTCTTTGACTTCAGGGGGACCGTAGATTTTGCTTTCCAACCTGAAGCGACTTAACAGCAACAGCGTACAATTGCTGGATCCGGACCTGAACTCATCCTCCTGCTCGCCGTCTCCTTGTTCTTCCTTCTCTTGTCTGTGGAATCCAGGGAGGTTGCCTCTTACTGTTTCTCATCTCTTCGGCCATGATGTCAACTCAAAGAAGTGAGCATCCCATCTCCTTCCTTTTTCTCCACCCGAAAGTTATTTCCTCTTAGTCCGCTACCTGGGATTTTGATGCCTGTGTTCCCTCTGCGTTATTGATACACACAAGAGAGAAAAAAAGGAACTACTTGAAATTCCCCAGAAGGTTGTGAGAGTTGTTTTCAGTGTTGCAATTTGGAACAAGTCAGTTTCTAGTTTAAGTTTCTATCAGAAAGCTCGTTAGGAGTAGAGTATATAAGCTCCAGTAGTAGCAACAGCAGCATCAGAAGAAACAACTGTTTCAGACCCAGCGAACTCTGCAGCCGGAGCAGAAGCAAGGTAAGCATTTCCCTGCCCCCGCTGCCCCTTCCACGGCCCACAGGCTGTCCAGGGGTATAAAGTATTCATTTAAAAAGCCAACTAATAATAATTATCTACTAAGGTTTATGAAGGAATGCCTTTTTTTAGAAAGGTTTTTCTTGTTTTAAAGTAGTATGTGTATAAAAATGTTTTCTTCAATATTAACATTCATCAGTTAAAGGATTGTATAGAATTAAAGTGAGTGGTGCTTCCCTTGTTATTGTAAACTTACTAAAAGCCTTTCATTCAATAAGTAATAATAAATTCAAATAAATAATTGAATTCATGCTTATACCTTATAACTGTATATTGTTAGCATAGTTAGTCCCGTATTTGTGGTAGGCTTGTGACAATCAACTAGATTAATAGTTGAGTTATCTAGATCTTTTGGATTAACTAATCACTTAAACAATGGAAAGCAACTCCAGTGTTTAAAATTACTTTGTGAAGTTTTTAAATCTGTAAGAAGAGGGAAAAATTATCATCTTTACTATACTGGTATCTGATAGTTGCCAAGGTTAATCATGCACAATAATTTTCAGGTTAAAAAAATAATCATTAGTTTAAAATATCATTTTTAAAAAGCAATTACTAAACCTGAGCTGATGGCCCACTTTGTTTTCAAATGAGAAATTTCAAGGTATTAGAAAGAATTTGGGCAGCCTCTTAGACTTCAGTTTATTGGCGTCTAAAATGTTATGGTTTCTGTCCATTCATTCATTCTTCTAATAATGAAATCTCTCTAAGATAGATTCTCTCTGCTAGACTCTGGGGACAAAGTATAGAATAAACAGATGTGGGGAAGACAAATGTGAAAGAAGTAGCAATCTGATTGCAGTTGTCTTAAGTAACTGCTGTCAAAGGAGGAATGGAGCTGAGAGCAAACAGCCGGGAGTCCTGACTTCATCAGGACACCGTGCTGAATACTTTATGTGAATTATTTCATTAGCATTTTATCACAACAGGGTGACCATTTTACAGATTAGGAGTGTGAGGCTCAAAGAGAGCAAGTGACTTGACCAGTCATACACCTAACAAGTGGCAGAGCTGGGATGCCAACACAGAGCTGCCTATCTCTAGAACTAGGACCATTTGCATTTGCTACACATGCCTTCTGTGACTATGTCTTTTTATCTTTAAATGATAATTCTCTTTTCTGATTAAAAAGTAATGAAGAAAATAAAATTTGAAAGAGAGACGCTCAGCCAAATGTCACTGGCATGCCCATGTTAACCCCAGAGTTAGGGAGCCTTAACACACTACAGTATCTGGGGATCTTACGTCCCTCATAGAAAGGTTTCAAGAGTTTAGAAAACCTGTGAAATTGCATTTTCAAATATTTAATCCTTAAAACTCTCAAATTGAGCACGCTGAGAAAATGTAGTCTGTGGGATACAGCCCAACAACCCTTTGAGATGGGTATTACATCCATTTTACAGCTGAGGAAAATGGGCCATATCATATGACTAGTGAGTGGTGGAACCAGAATTCAAGCCCATGGTATCAGGTCGCAGGGTAACGGCAGACAGCGTCTTTGTGGTTTCCCCTGGGTTTGATTAAGAGAGTAGCCTAGCACCATCTCCACCTTCTGCCACTGTCCTGTGGTTTAAAATGTAGATGATACAAAAATGGGAGTTGCTTCTTAGAACCATCACCAAGGCTCTCTTGACCATGAAGTATGGTTCACCTGATATTCTCAGATGCATCTGAGGCCCAGAGAGGAAGCGCTGGTCACCTAGCTAAAGGGAAAACCCCGGTGTTAAGAGAGCGTAAAAGACTCACCAGAAGCTACCAGGAATCTCCGTGTTTTCATCCCCGAGTGCTGACATCTGGGTTTTATAGGCCTGTATAATTGCAGTGCCGCTATGGGCATTTCCCTATAGCCAGGCATGGCTTTTTTTTCATTTTTATTTTATTTTATTATTACACTGCTTTACACTGCTGTGTCAGTTTCTGCTGTACAGCAAAGTGAATCAGCCATATGAATACATATATCCCCTCTTTTTTGGATTTCCTTCCCATTTAGGTCACTACAGAGCACAAGCAGAGTTCCCTGTGCTATACAGTAGGTTCTCATTAGTTACCTGTTTTATACACAGTAGTATATATATACAGGCAGGACTTTTTAATTTATCCATCATGGACAAGAGAGAAACTAAACTTTTTATTTCTTCCTCTGGGTACAAGCTAATATGTTTGGTTGGTTTCTATAATATGTCATCTCATTGCATTCTCTCAACAATGCTTTGAAATGGGTCCTAAACCCATTTTATAGATGAGGAGACTGAGGCTCAGAGAGTAATTTGGCCAATATAAAACATCTAGTAAGTGCTCAAACCAGAATTCAAGCCCATGCTGCTGGACTCCATGCCTGCAAATGTAATAACTGGTCTTCTGTGGCAACTAGAACTTCACTACAGTCACAACTTGAACTAAACTGTGTGCCCCAGAAAGTTCCATGCCACAGTGACAAGAGTGCTGACAGTGCTCGGGAAGGGCTGACTTCTAGTCCTGACACTGCCACTCATAATCTTTATAATATAAGGGAATAAAGTAGGTGGCAAAGTGCCCCCAAGATTAACATCATTCTGACAGCCATGATTTGTCAATATTTTGTCACCCTGACCAAGGGGTGCTTATTTTTAAGACATTTTGCCAAAAACTTTTTGAGTCTGGTCTTCGTATAGCCCAGTGGTTTTTGAAACTATATTCCTACAGAACATGGGAGAGCCAAGATGGATAGAGGTGTGTCCGATTGAAAATAAATAACAATCTCCATCTAATTTTCAGTCTGAAACTTTTCATAAACCCTGAATACTAATCTTGACTGAGTTTCACTGTAACATGGTGAATTCACTATAACATGGCTAATTTAGCACAAAAGTATGCATTTAAGTACTCTGTGGTGGATATTCAGTATTTTATGGTCTTCTCCCAAGGAACATCTTGATTTTCAGGGGCTCTGGACCCTGGACATGTATTAAATCAATGGGCCTTGAAGAGTAGTCCTCAGACCAGCAATATCAGCCTCCCCTGGAAGCTTGTAGGAATGCAGATTCCCACACCCAGACTGCTGAATTAGTTATTTTAGGGTCAAGGTAGTGGGTGGGGTCACCAGTCTGTGCTTTAGCAAGGATTCTAGGTTATTCTGACATACACTCAAGTTTGAGAACCACTGGTTACCTTACATGGGAGGAAATAATCTTTGTGTTTGGAATAATTACAGCCTAAACAGGAGAGAAAGGAAACTTCTCGAACAAGGGCTGAACTCATTGCCAGAACCTGAAAGATCACTTCAAATCTGAGTCCCCCGCCCCACAACATAAATCCTATAGTCCTGAGTGTCACTGCACATTCTGCCTTGTGCTACAATAATACGGATATGTAGCTTATTTCCCCAACTGGAGGATAGGCATTTAACAAAGTGACTTAAAAAATACTTGTTGAATGAAATTATTTGCTCCTGGAAGTAGGATCCAGGTAAAAATCCTTTTTAGTTTCAGCTGTTCTAGCTCAGTACCCTCTACATGGGGAGCAAGTAATGACTGAATGTCAATCCAGACAAGTCACACTCCTTCTCTGAGCCTTAGGTTTGTCATCTTAAAAATAAGAGGATTGTATCAGATGGCTGGCCTGAGGTCTCCTTCAGCTCCAGATCATCTGTAGTCCTCTGTTTGGAGATGGTCTTACCCAGAGACTGGCAGAGGGCTCCTGGAGTTCACTGCAAATTAACCTGACAGCAGAGAAGAAGGCGGAAGATGAAGATTAAAGACAAATGGAATACATAGAATGTGAATATGCTTTCCAAATGTGACTATGTAATGACTGACATTTTCTCTTCTCCAGCCCCTGCTCTTCTTTGTTCTTTTCTTCCTTCTCCTCCTCTCTTTCTGCCCCTCATGCAGATGCACCCTCAGCAGCTGGTCGTTTCCTGGTTTTCCCTGGTTTTGCTGGCATCTCCCATCATGGCCATATGGGAACTGGAGAAAAATGGTAACCAGTCTTTCCTGATTCTCTCTGAAGGTCCCCGGGCCTAAGCCAGGACTGTCTTGTTGAGAAATTAGACTGAAATGCACAGGCACTGGGGCTTCACTCTGGGATAACAGCAGCTCTCTGTCCTTGTTCCACCTGTGAGGATATCTGTATTGCATGGCTTGAGGGTATCTATACTGTTTGGCTATCACATTAAATGTCAGAGAAGGAGCTTTTGGTGAGCTATGGTAGGAAAAGAGATACAGACTTTACCAGTATTACTAAAAATGAGCTGTATCATATGATTAAGATTCCAAAGTGAGGGATTTGAAAAGTATAAGAACTATGTCTTCCACTCCACCATGCACTATGAGCCCCCAGTTGGCACTGAGATGACTAACCTCTGACCAAGCGCTTTGGGGAAAGCATGGGATTTTAGACCCACATTGACCTCCGTCCAGGGCTGATTCTGCCACTTATTAGTTATGTGAGCTGGGTCACCTCTGAGCCTGAGTTCCCTCAGCAAACTGAAGATTACAAAGTTATATCTACTACAAAGATTATTAAATATACTAGCGAATACAGAAGAAAACTCGACAGACGATGAAGTGACAGTAAATGTTAGCCAGTATTATTGTTTTGGTTGTTTAAAATAATGTGTCTGGAGATTGAAGGCCATCTATTTATTATCCCAATGATCAATAAAGATTATTAGTAGAATAATAGGTACTTATTATTAGAATAAGGGATTCCCTCTATCCTTCTAGTATCTCACACACAACAAATATGTCTTAACAGATTGTTAGCTATTTCTGAAAAGCCCTCAGATATTTCTCCTTGATGTCAATGTAATAACATATACAATCACTGTCTTTAATTGTATAATAATAATGTATATTGAAAACAGCATCTCATTTAATTCCCACAACAACCACAAGAGATAGGAACTGTTTATACTCCACTTTACAGATGTTAAAAGTAGAGGCTGTAGAGATTAAGTAACTTACCAAATTTCACCCGTAAGGATGGAACAGAAACTTAACCCCAATTCTGTCTCACTTCAATGCTTATGCGCTGAAGTATTTGAAGAAGGTTTTACCCAAAGGACATGAAGCAGTTGTTTCCTCTGTCCTCAGACAGCTGAGCAAGAGGAAATAGGCACGCATTTAAAATGAAGACATTGCAGCTGATCATGAGAAACCATCTTTCAGTAGTGAGGAGAACACACTACAATGGATCCCTGAAAGAAATCTGGGGCTCTTCCTCCGTTCTTAAGAATTTATGGAAGACAAGGATCCAACCATCCCTACTCTGCCTCAGCAAAGTCTGAGAGTTTTAGACCCTCCCCTGAATAAAGAGAAAGGTCTGAGCCAGATGACTGTTCCAAACCCTTCCAGCTCTGGGATTTTGAGCAAGCTCTGGGATTTTGAGCGAGCTCAGGAGGTATGGCCCTTGCATAGCCTGCCCTTAGTTACTTCTGATTTGGTAAGCCACAGAAATTCCGGAAAGTCAAAGTGAGAAACAATGAGAGGGCATGCGACTCGGCAATGAGACGAGATGCCGCCAGGCGCTAGGTTCTAGACACATCTCCTCATGCAGCTGTTTCCCCTGCCCTTGGACAGGTGTCTTTGTCTTCTGAGTCTTAATTGTGACGGGAAAGTAGCCCTGCTGTTCGGTCACCAGTGTGACAGAGAAAGTCGAAGGGGCCATGTAGTTTTATGTCGGCACAGCTGACCATTTTCAGAGCTGGGCCCCAGGTACTTTTACATCAGGTCTGTGTTACCCTTTCAGTAATTATAAATCTCTTTGATGCCAAGTGGGAACTTTATATTCCACAATGATTCACATTGGGATGCCAATCACAAGAGTCAGCAATGACAGAGCATTTAAGGGCACTCGGTCAAGCTCTTAGATGAATTAACTCTTGTAATCCACACCTCCACCTTCTGGAACAAGTTCTAATATGTTGCTTATTTTAAAGATGACACTCGAAGCTTAGAGTAATTGAATGCTTTGCCCAAGGCCACAGGCCAGTGTAAAAGATAGACCTGAGTCCTAACCCAGACGTGTGTTGACTCCAATATCTGGGCTTTTAACTACCATGTCTCTCTAGAGTGGATTTCAGAATCATCTGCAGAGATTACAAATAGGTCACTGGACCCAACTCAAAGTTCTTGATTCAGTAACTGAGAATTTGTAGTTCTAACAGAGTCTAACGTGCTGCTGCTGCTGATAGTAGTTGGATGATCATGCATTGAGAACCACTACATTAAACAATTCTACTTAAGTAATAATCGATGCATGAATGAATGAAGTTTTGATATGAAATACTCTTCAAAATGCGATATTGGGCCATTCCACAAGTGCCAGTTTAGATGCCGGTATTAAAGCTTCAGGGCAAAGGCCTGAGACAGAACTCTTGTGGTTCTAACTTGATGTAACCATGCTTAACCTCTTGGCCTCAGTACCCTTCTCTATAAGATGGGAAGACTGAGATCTACTGAACTGCCTTGTAAGAGTGTAAAGTAGCATTAAAAACACAGAGGGAATGAAAATCTCCATTGGGAGTTTCATGCAGTAGGAAATAAATCCTTCAATCCCTGTGGAAAATTGGAAAGCAGTTTCTGGCACAGTTGTCTAACCTTTGGTCTGTGAATAACAATGACAACTAATTCTGAGTGACAGATTCTGTGCTAAGTGTTTTACAGGCTTTTTTCATTTAATCCTCACAGCCAAACTTATAAGGCAGATACTATTATTATTGTCATTTTACAGACAAAGAAACTGAGGCGCATGGTGATTAAGTATCTTTCTCAAAATTCCCCAGCCAGCTAGTGGTGACAGGACCTCAGTCCTCATCAGTCTTTTTCAGCACTTACTCTCTATGTACATGAATTGTACTGGAAGTTTCTTGTGTCTACCAAGACTGAGAAAGTACTGTGCTGTTTGCAATTTTTGGTACATCAAGGTCTTCTTCATCTGCCAGCTAATCAGAAATTAACTATTAATGGCAGCCTGACAATCAGTCAGTGGCAGCTATTACACTCAGCTTCTCTCTTCCACAATTTTGAACCCAAGTGAAGCCTGATAACCTGAGGTCATCTTCAGCAAGCATTTGCTATTATTAGCAAGGATGTGTTTCAGCCATTCAGATGCCTAGGTGAAAACACAGTCCAGTTCTCCAATCCCTGTGCTCTCCAGTTTATGTTGTAGAATTGGATTGGTACCCTAATGCTCCTGGAGAAACAGTGGTCCTCACGTGTGACACTCCTGAGGAAGACGGCATCACCTGGACCTCAGACCAGAGCAGTGAGGTCCTGGGCTCTGGCAAAACCTTGACCATCCAAGTCAAAGAGTTTGGAGATGCTGGGCAGTACACCTGCCACAAAGGAGGCGAGGCTCTCAGTCGGTCACTCCTCCTGCTGCACAAAAGGGAAGATGGAATTTGGTCCACTGATATCTTAAAGGATCAGAAAGGTAATCCCATCCCCTTGGATGGTATCAGTTTTCTCTTTGGCTCCATAAGAGATTAAAAGAAAAAATTAGAATTTAAAAGGCAAGACATGCTTAATGTGGTTAATGAAGTCTATCAAGTTTCTTACTGGAACCACCTAAAACCTATATTTTCCTTTGCTTTGTTTTTCCTTTGCTGGACACTTCGGATTATCAACCATCAAAATCTCCTGCTGAGAGAGTTTCAGAGGGACTAGATACTTTTCCTCAGGTTCTTTTCAAATAGCAGTAATATGATTGGATGACTAATGGAAGTTAATTAACATGCAGTGTGCGTAACTCAACTCTGGGCTGATAGTCTTGAAAGAAATTAATACCTCCCTCTGATATGTTAGGTATGTAGTATAATCTACAGAATCAACATCTTCTTGGGACCTTCTGAGTCCTCGCTGAACTGCCTGCCAGGGGAACAGAAGCATTTTCCAAGGACATAAATGGAAAATCTTCACTCTTATACCATACAGTGGTCTGTAATTTATGGAAATAAAAATCAGCAATTTTAAAAGAAAGAAAATCCCTAAATATTGAATTTTTGATCTTTTCAAATCCAGAACCCAAAGCTAAGAGTTTTTTAAAATGTGAGGCAAAGGATTATTCTGGACACTTCACCTGCTCGTGGTTGACAGCAATCAGTACTGATTTGAAATTCAGTGTCAAAAGCAGCAGAGGGTAAGTGAAACCACTGGAGTTTCTCAGCATTTCTCTTGAACTTTCTCATTAAGAAAATAAGAGCAACCTAGCAATAGCCTATCGGTGAATGAGAAGGGAGAAAATAAAATCAATCCTATGTTTTTAATCCCCCCTCCACATATACACACCCTTGCCTAAATTAGGGAAAGAACATGAAGGTTTACGCTAATTGCCTGAATAAATGTAAGCATTAGAACAGGATATTATTGGGGCTTGGAATAGCCTCTGCTATGTATGAACCCACACAACCAAAGTGCCTGGCAATGCTTCATTAAGGCTCATAGCACCACAGGGAGAAAATAAAAGGAGAAATCAGAGCTATGAAGGACTTGCCAAAATTGTACCTTGAGTCAAAAATAGGAACAAGAGCCCTAGGGCACAGATCTTGCAAGCCCTGAGACCAACTCCAAAAGCTCTGTGAAGCTTCTAGAAATTTTCCCAGGGCCACTTCAACTCCTTTTTCTTCTGCTGACACTACTAATCTGAAGTTCACTGTTCAATGCACTGGGACTTACCCTAAGAAACCAGTTCCCTTGGTACGGAACCCACGTTAGCCCTCTGTGTGACTTCCTTCCCTCTCACCTAAGTTCCCAAACTTTATAGGCTAGCGGAACAAACCCTAAGTGATCACCCTGGCCTGGCCACTATTTAACTGAGTAAACCATTGGAGTCTTACTATATTGCAACCCTCCAGTGTGAGCCGGTGAGCCCTCAGGGAACTCAGGAAGGAGAATATCTGCTTTCCAGCAGCCATCAGACTGCAGACACTCCCTAAGGTGAGCCCTGAGGAAAGGAAGCTCAGGAAGTGAAAACGCCATGCTGGCCCCAGATCGGTGAGCTGCATATAAAAGAATGATTTCAGTGAGCCCAACTCTTGCATCTTCCCATACACAGGAAAACACTGAATTCCTTGACTCGGGATGTCTGGTTTTCTTTAACAATAATCTCTTGCTATTCAGACTACCTGCCCTTTGTTACAAAGTTCTGTGTAACCTGGCTCCTTCCCTCACCTCCTGAGAGCAGTTCTCTCAGGGTTAGCTGAGATGGTGTCTTCTGGGCTTGAAGACCTAAAAATTCCCACCGAATAAAACAAAACTCTCAAACTATAGGTTGTGAATATTTTTTAAGTCGACAGGAATATTGTCATTTCATTCTCGTTTTCATTGTTTAAGGAACCTCCACACTGTCTCCATGGGCTTCCCAGGCAGCGCTAGTAGTAAAGAACCCCCCTGCCAAAGCAGGAAACAGGAGATGCGGGTTTGATCCCTGGGTCAGGAAGATTCCCTGGAGAAGGAAATGGCAACCCACTCCAGTATTCTGGCCTGGAAAATTCCATGGACAGAGGAGCCTGGCAGGCTACAGTCCATGGGGTCACAAAAGAATCGAGCACAACTAAGCAACTAAACAATATATATAATATAATAATGTTAGAATTTTAAAACTTATAAAAAATATTTTATAGTATTTATAATCTGATCCTTTTTATTAAAAATAAAACCGATGTATGTATATATAGACAAATACATGTATATGCATATATGTGTGTGCGTGCTATGTCACTTCAGTCATGTCCAACTCTTTGCAACCCCATAAACTGTAGCCCCACCAGGCTCCTCTGTCCATGTGATACTCCAGACAAGAATACTGGAATGGGTTGCCATGCCCTTCTCCAGGGGATCTTCCCAACCCAGGGACTGAACCTGCATCTCTTACATCTCCTGCATTGGCAGACAGGTTCTTTACCACTAGCACCACCTGGAAATCCTTATGTGTACATACATGTGGATAAATGATTGCTTTGAATATTCATAGAATAATGTCTGGAGGGATACAACAAGCCAGGAAAAGTATTTGTATTTATATCTAGGGCATGAGATTATGGTTAAAAGGGGGGACTAGAGTTAAAAGAGGCATACACACTTCATTTATACCCATCTTCATCTTCTTAATAATAGGTATGTATTGATTTTTGTTCAGGAAAATGAATTAAAATGTTTGATAAGGAGATTTAACCAGGAGCTTGGATCCAAAAATTTTCAGATTCATTTAGGCCAGAGGCATATAAGTGCAGAGTTGTTTCTAATCACTTGTACTACTATTCAAAGCAACACTTGGTCTCGTGGGGAGAGCAGTTGTTATCCCCTTGAGAGAAATTGAACCAATTGGAGAAATTGCATCCTTGGACAGATGTCTGGCTACAACGGCTAGCAACTCGCCTACAGTCATGTGATAACTTGTCTTTGATTTCAGCTCCTCTGACCCCCGAGGGGTGACGTGCGGAGCAGCGTCACTCTCAGCAGAGAAGGTTAGCCTGGACCACAGGGAGTATAACAAGTACACAGTGGAGTGTCAGGAGGGCAGCACCTGCCCGGCCGCCGAGGAGAGCCTGCCCATTGAGGTCGTGATGGAAGCTGTGCACAAGCTCAAGTATGAAAACTACACCAGCATGTTCTTCATCAGGGACATCAGTGAGTCTGCTTCATTGTATGTTGCTTAATCAGGATGATGCTGTTCATCACATGTTCACAGTGCCCCATGCGGTGGGGTGAGGGTTTACACATGCATTATCTCTTACTAGTCACTTCCACTCCAAAATAATTACAACGTAGATACAATTACTGCTTTTAAGGAAGAGGAAATTGAGTCCTGGCTAGGTTAAACAACTTGCCCCAGGTCTCACAGCTAGCGATTAAGACCTAGACTGCCTCAGAAAAAGCAGGTTCCTGGTTACGCTTCTGTTCTGCTACCCAAGCACCTTCCATGATGAATCCAAGAGCAGTCCCTCAAGCATAATATTCATATGCAGAACCAGAGCTTCCCCTCCTAATTGCAATTATTCCCAACTAGTCTTTCTCTAGCATTTGAAAGAGACTTCTTTATAAACTGGCAGACAGAGATTTTGCCATTTGTCATATCCTTCACCATTTATTCAGTGAACATGCATCATGACATAAAATGTGATAGAATCACAGAACCTACTCTAGCATTTGTGGAGACACTGCTTTGGTGGGAAGCAGAGGGTGGGGTCTTGTTCATGTGAGGTGGCCAGGGAAGGTGTCTGTGACGAGGTGGCATTATCTGAGTCCTAAAGGAAACAAGATGTCATTGTGTTAAGAAAGAGGAAAAAGTATTTGTGGAACATCTAGGAGCCTTTTGTCTTTGGAGAGGTTCTGGGTCCAGATGTTTCAAGCCCATTCTATGGACTCCCTCTCCCCACTACACCCTTCTAGAGAAGACATATTATTTGAGGACACTCAGGGATGTGCTTTCTGTACACAGTCCAGTGGCTGGCACATAACGAGCACTTTTTATTGAATGAATGTGTGACTGAGCATAGAGACAAGTTGGCTTAACTGCCACAGGACAAGTCAGTGTCAGCTTCCATGAAAAGGCGAAAGAGAGAGCGCTAAGTGGGAATCTCTCATCTAGGCCCCAGCAAGAGGCTCCGCCCTTTCTGAGTTTGGTACAGAGAAGAATGATTATAGAGAGGGTGGTCCTTCACTGCCAGCCCAGATCTGAGATCTTTTCTCTGAGCACCACACAGAGGTGGTTCCACCCCTCAAGGCCTGTATAACTGCACTGTGATGAGAAGGATCCTGAGTCTCTCTTAGGTTCAGCCAAAGCAGCAGTTGGTGAGGACTGCCTCCCTCAGGAATCAGCATGAGCATTACCTGCAGGGATGATCATGTCTGTCAACCAGGAGATCAGAGAAGTTCAGTAACTATTATATGCACCTAGGCTCAGAGCTGGTCAACAGCGCAAGTGGGGTCAGTAGCCAAAACTACCTTACCACAAAGCCCCATGCGGAAAATAACTGTTCTCTCTCCTCTACAGTCAAACCAGACCCACCCAAGAACCTGCAACTGAGACCACTAAAGAATTCTCGGCAGGTGGAGGTCAGCTGGGAGTATCCTGACACGTGGAGCACCCCACATTCCTACTTCTCCCTGACGTTTTGTGTTCAGGTCCAGGGAAGGAACAAGAGAGAAAAGGTAAGATGTGGTTCAGGTGCCATCTGTCTGTAGTCAGGTTTATGTAGGCCCACATCGAGGAGAAGATTAATAATGCTGGTAACAGCTAATGTTTAGTTGGTACTCTCTATGTGCCTGAAACCCTGCTGAGGGTTTTCCCTGCATATCTCATTTAATTCTCACAGTAACCCCAGAAAGGCAGGCATGTTATGTGTACCACTTCACTAGTGAAGACTTTGAAGCTCAGAGAGGTGGAGTGACATGCCCAGGGTCACCCAGTTGGGAAGTAGCAGAACCAGGACACAAACTCAGTCTCCAGGACACAAAGGCCATGCACTTAAGACCCTGCTGCTGCCCGTATGGTTGATCATTAATGTTTGCTCTCAGATTGGCCTCAAAATAGAAAATCTGGGCTCTAGGAGCCTAAAATAATTGTTTCTAATGAATAAATATAATGGGTGATAGAACATTCATGCTATGTTTCACTTAAAGTATTAGATAATTCCTAGCCTATGAAATTATCTTATTGCACAGAATGTTGTCTCTGACATTGGCTTTCAAACTTCCTTGCCTGAGCATCATAATCTCAAGTTCCTAGAGGCCTTTTCATAGATCCAAAGACTCCTTGGACCCCAGTTTTAGAAATCACTAGATAAAGAAAGGCCTTATTCAGTATAGTGTTTATATGTGGTAGAAATTTGATGATTCAGGAACTCACTGAGAATTTTTTTCTGGAAAGGAAGGAATAGATTTTACCTAGATCTTATTTAAAATCTTGCTATGTGCTTCTCAATATATCATTAATATATAGTATTAACAGGTAGTAGTATTTATAGAGCATTTTCTACATGATTAAATACTTTGCTACTTTAACTTTTATAAAATTCTATAATGGAGTGATTATTGTGATTATCTCTCTTTTATAAATAAGGAACTGAGATACAGAGAGACTAAGACATTTTCCTGTGGCCACATAGCTAATAAACAGCAATGCCTGGGTTTGAACAAAGATATTTCTGATAAAAGGATAAGACTATAGAATTTCAGAATATCCAGGGGACAGCTAGAGGAATCTTTCTCAGCCTGCCACTGGCCTAGTACTAGAGTGAGTGCACATGGGGCGTTCAAGCAAAGCAACTGTGCTGAAAAAATGAAGCCTCGACCAATTTCTTCCTCCAGGCTTTGGGCTTACAAGGTAGAAAAATCGTGTCTATGCCGAGAGCTTCTGTCAGTAGGTGGCGCAAGTTCTACATACGCCCTGTGAATTCCAAGTAGTGCCCTGAGACTAAGATGTGGATGTTTTGGGAGACTTGTACTTACCAAGACATGCCCAGCCCACCTTGTGATCGCGTTGTCAAAAAGTTCCCTCTCCTTTGCAGAAACTCTTCACGGACCAAACCTCAGCCAAAGTCACATGCCATAAGGATGCCAACATCCGCGTGCAAGCCCGGGACCGCTACTACAGCTCATTCTGGAGTGAATGGGCATCTGTGTCGTGCAGTTAGGTGAGCAAACCAGCAAAGCCCAGCCCAGACTTGTACACTCAGTGTACCCACGGTCAGCACAATGGTGGGGATGGTGTGGGGCAGGAAGGGGGGACGGTGCCCAACACACAGTCGCCAGAGATAGAAACATACATTTATTTGTTCATTAATGGGTGTTCGTTGGATGCCCATGGTATTCCAAGCCCAATGCTGGGTACAGGGACACTACAGTAAAGAAGCAGGCATAGGTCCTGCCCTTCCAGAAGGGAAGGCAAAGAGAGAGAAGTAGCAGAAAGTCAGAGAACAGGTGGCCTGCAAGCTGTTTCCAGGAATTACAGCCTTATCTGGCGACCCCTGGGGCCACTGAAGGGCTTGAAGCAAGGAAATGACATGATCAGAGAGGGTCTGTTAAGAAAACTCCCAAGAGAACCTCTGGCAAATATAGTACCAGCAAAATCTTAGGCCACATAAGGAAGGGGAGGACCCTTCTGACATGGAATCCCCAAAACCCAACTGCTCAAATAACGTGTTGTGTGAAATAAGGGTTTGCTACTGAATTTTGAATCCACATAGATGCTTGGCGTTCTTTTCCAGATTCTAACCTCAGGATGAAACCTCAGAGGAAAAGTGGAAGACATAATGCTAAATTTCTAAAAGACATGACGGAACAGACCTCCCCAAAGATATTTTCTATCAGTTTGCTTTTTCTTTTTTTTAGATTATAAAGATGTCTTTGCTGTATTTTTATATTTAAATGCTAACTACCCACTGTAACAATCAGCTAATTTATTTATAGTGTTTCCAGCTAGCAGGTCACAGCTGACTTTTATGTTATTTAAATATTTAAGTAATTTATATATTTATTAATTTATTACTGTTATTTAACATTTGTGTGCTAAGATATGTTTCATACACTCATGACCTGATATAAGGAATGGGCCTTATTATGTAAAATGTGAATTTATGTGTTATTTATACTGACAGCTTTTCAACTGAGGCTGCAATGATCAGTATTATGACAACCAGTAAGAACACAATGTTCTGATGCCAGCACCATAATATATTTGTGATGGATGGGAACACAAGAGATAGTTAAACAGAGACATGAACACACAAACTGATAAGGTCCTAGACAGCAGATATTAGTTCTCGTGTCCATGAAGACCTCCTTGAAGTAGTGGTGATAACTCAGGGCTTTCTGCACCTCTAAGCAAGTTTAGTCTTTGGATACCTGAACTTAGAATTTTAAAAGATGATTGAATTGAAATTCAGATTCAGCCTTTCTGGCAGCCCCCACCGCCTTCTATCTGTAAGACATAGGAGAGTGATATGGAGAAATTGTTAGTGTCTGGAAAATATAAAAAACTTACAATTCAAGAGAGAAGACAAGTGTAGTTATGGCTAAGGACATAAAATTGTCAGAATTGCCAGTTATTCCTTAATAGCCACACAAAGAAGCAGACAGATGCAAAGAAAACAGCCAAGAATCTCTTACTTGTCAGCATGAGAGAAGATGACAAGTGGATATAACCAGAAAGTGTCAAGCCATTAAAATGATACTTTTAAGTTATGAATGTGCTTTCTGTAAAATGACTCCATTTGTTTTCTGTTTACTTATTTATTTTTATATTCTGATGGTGAACTAATAAAAATATAATTCTTCTTTGCAATATCTTGGACTTTCTCAGTTGACTGGGTATGCCATTCCCACATTGATCAGGGCTGCATTATTTTTCCCCTGTTGTTGAAGAATCACCCCACCTTGGAGCAATTTTGCTTCTGGTTTTGCAGAATGGACCCTTTCCCCTTATAGGAAAGTCAGTGTCTTGCTGAGCTCAGGAAGTGTCCCTGTGGCCTGACCACAGGGGACTCTGTGAGGGCACTCAACTGCATCATGCCCCTTCAGAGATGGGATATTCTTGCTTCACCTTCTAACCTGGAATCGATCCTATTGGTTTCCAAAGCATCATGAAAAAAATTTCCCAACTGGTAGAGCCATGGGCAGCCCAGCAGCCCATCCCATAAGTCCAGCTCTGATGTTTATTGAGGGTTTACAGTGTATCTGGCCAACTGCTTGGGCCCTGGGGTTGAGCAGTTCCAAAAATCCTTGTGTTGCTGCTCCCAAACAGTACCCACTCCTGGCAAAGCTTATAAGACTAAGATGAAAAGTTAACTTCAACAATACTAAGTGCTAATATGTTCACTGTATATGGCGCCCTGGAGTGAGAATGAAGATGGATTGGTATAATCTGGAGTCACCTGAGAAGGCTTGATAGAGAAGGGATGTGCCTACTCTAGGATCAGAGAATGGCCAGGGCCTGCCAGTTCCTCTTTGGTTCCTCCCATGGAAAGAACAAGTGCTGGAGTTAAAGAGAATGGTGTCCATTCTCTATCTTCAAAAGCCACATGTACACATCTGACTCCCTTGCAATGGCAAAGTAATTATAATAGGGATGCTTATTTACATTCCTTATTTTAAGTGTCCCCTGAATCCCCAACTTCACTACTCTCCTGGTCTGGACAGATGTTGTGAAGTTTCTGTCATCTTAATTCAACGTTTGAAACATATCATCTTATGATAAGCCCACTCTTGAATAGCACATGATTGCTTAATAGTAACTATATGTATCCTCCTGAGTACCTTTCATCTAGAAATACCAAAACACTTACTGGCCACTTAATGAACAACACTAACCAAGAAAAATATAATTACACCTCATCAGCACAGAGACATGGGGACCTTTCCTGAAACTTCCGGCCAGCCTGGGGCACCGCTCAGGTGTCCTGGCTCCACCAATGCCCAGTGCTTCCCTAACGCAACCTCTTAGCAGTTGATTAATTTCAGTTGCATATAAGCTATGGAGAGTTTTCCTCTTTGAAAGATACTCTCCAGGACAGTCCTTTTTATTGGGAAAATAGCCACTACAAATTCATCAAATGTCCCAGCAAAAAGCTCAGGATGGGAAATCCAGAGCCTGGGTCCTGGGCCTGGCCAGCCCTGCTGTGTGACCATGTGACCTTTGGCAGAGCACCAGACATAATCAGTTCTCACTCCCAGAGGCCTTCTTCCCTCATGCACCTCCTCAGCTCAAAGGTTGGGAGGCTAAGTAATCACTTTTCCAGTTGCTCTTGCTTCTGAGCAAGGCCGTGAGACCCAGTTCTAGCCCATGAAGTAGAAGAAAACTCTTCTGAGGGTTTACTCGATTTAAGAAACCAGAGCCATGGCTAGTATCTCCATTCCCCTCCTTATTCCTCTCTTGAGAAGATGAAATTTAAGATGTTTCAGAGGAGACCTTGAACCCAGATAGAAACCATCATGCTAAGACAGTAAAGAGAAAAAGACTCTGAGACCCTAGTGATGTCATCAAGGAGCTGAACCAACCCAGACTTACTGTTGTGTTAGAAAAGCAGACCTGTATGTGTGGTTTTTTAATTCTGGTAAAATACATACAACATAAAATACCATTTTAACCATTTTTAGGTGCAGAGTTCAATAATATTAACTACAGTCACACTGTCTTGCAACCATCACCACCATTCAGCTCCAGAACTTACTCTTCTTCTGAGGCTCTGTACCCATGAAACAGCTCTGTTTTAAAAGTAGAAAATGAATAAACTGAAAATTAAATAAAGACATCCTCCTACACATTCAGATCCCCATCTACAGGAGGCTGTTGGCCAAGTCAGATAAAGGAGCCAGGTCAGCACAGGAAGGAACTGGCATCAGAAAATCTGGTTCTACTCCTTACAGTTGGCACAACCCTGGGAAGGCCCTGGAGGATTTGATCCTAATGAAGCCAAGTGGGATCCTGATAACACCTTACCTAGCCTGGTAGCGTTGCCAAAGTCAGGAAGCCTGCTTCAAGGGCAGCCCAAGTAGCAGCAGGATTCACATGGTGGGGTGCAAGAGGAGGAGATGAGGGGTTACCTCTTGAGGGCTAAAAGCACTGTGAAATGAGATCATCAGTTTATTGTGATCAGTACAGTACCCGGTCTACCACAAGCACCCAGAAAATGGAAGTTATTTCCACTGACTAACTCTGTGATCTTGAGCAAGTTACTTAAGCACCTCAAGCCTCAGTAAAATGAGATAATAATGGTTCCTATCTCACAGGGAAGTTGTGAGGATTAAATGGAATAACACTCAGAAAATGCTTAGAAAAATACCGGATCCATAGAAGTACTCGAGAAAAGCTTGTTGTTAATATTCTTACCATATTACTTATCACCTGAAAGAAGCATAATTTATCACCCATGCTTTTGGGAGGTGGTAAGATGGAGACTGCTGCCATGAAATTAAAAGACGCTTACTCTTTGGAAGAAAACTTATGACCAACCTAGAAAGTATATTCAAAAGCAGAGACATCACTTTGCTGACTAAGGTCCGTCTAGTCAAGACTATGGTTTTTCCTGTGGTCATGTATGGATTTGTGAGAGTTAGACTGTGAGGAAGGCTGAGTGCTGAAGAATTGATGCTTTTGAACTGTGGTGTTGGAGAAGACTCTTGAGAGTCCTTGCACTACAAGGAGATCCAACCAGTCCATTCTGAAGGAGATCAGCCCTGGGATTTCTTTGGAAGGAATGATGCTAAAGCTGAAACTCCAGTACTTTGGCCACCTCATGTGAAAAGTTGACTCATTGGAGAAGAGTCTGATGCTGGGAGGGATTGGGGGCAGGAGGAGAAGGGGACGACAGAGGATGAGATGGCTGGATGGCATCATGGACTCGATGAATGTGAGTCTGAGTGCACTCCGGGAGATGGTGATGGACAGGGAGGCCTGGCGTGCTGCGATTCATGGGGTCGCAAAGAGTCGGACACGACTGAGTGACTGAACTGAACTGAACTGAAGATGGAAGAGTCACTGTTAGGAGGCCCTGATGTCTCTAATAACTAGGTTGGGATGGAGGCAGTATTAATCAGTCAGTGGGGAAGAAAGAGGCAGTTCAGCCCCTTGAGACTGAAAACAGTCTTCAGTGTAGAATCCCTTTCTCATAAATAAAGTTGCAAAAACATCCCCATGGGGGATACCAAGATGCAATGAAAGCAATTGCTGCCCTCAGGGATTGTAGTCTAGTGAAAGAGAAATGGGCCAAATACAGCAACTATATTAAAATACAGACTAGCTAGCATAAGAGCACATGTACCCTAAAATTTTCTTTTTATAAAGGTTTACAGCTTCTAGGAAGAGTCTGTCATTCCTTTTCACCTTCCTGGATCCAATAATTTGGCATAAACCTATCAATTCACTTTACCTATAAATCAGACTATAATCATTTCTTTCCATTTCATTTTAGTACAGCCCATCTTCCAGGACAGAACCTGTGAGCAAAATATATTTGGACAAGACTTTCTCCAGAGGGTCATATTTTACCAAGGAAATGAATTCCCTCTCTCAAGCTCATAAAATGCAAAAATAAAATCAGCTTTCAGGCTGAAGGCGGAAGAGACCAAGTGTGCATACTGAAAAGCCTCCTTATGCAGGAAGCAGAATTGATTCACATTTTCCTTCACGTAGGCCTGGGTGCCAGGGCAGCGGTTGTGCCCAGCCTCTCACCAGGTGGATGCCCGTGTGTGATGGGCTGCAAGGCTCAGCACCTGCTCACTAGCCTATTTCCTTTTTTCTTTTTATATAAGTTCTTTTTTATTAGAGTTTAGTTGCTTTACAACATTGGGTTCGTTTCTGCTGTACAACAAGTACCCAGCTATACATATACATATATACATATCCTCCCTCCTTGTCACCGCAGAGCATTGAATAGAGTTCCCTGTGCTATACAGTAGGTCCTCATTAGTTACCTATTTTATCCATAGTAGTGTATACATTTCATTCCCAAGCTCCCAATTCATCCCACCCTTTCTGACCCTCCTTGGTGTCCATATATTTGCTCTCTATGTCTGTGTCTCTGTTTCTGCTTTGCCAACAGGTTCATCTGTTTCATTTTTCTAGATTCCACATATATGTGTTAATATACAGTATTTGTTTTTCTCTTTGCTCTATGTGACAGTCTCTAGGTCCACCCACTTCTCTGCAGGGGGCATGATTTCATTCTTTTTTAGGGATGAGTAATATTCCATTGTGTATGTGTACCACATCTTCTCTATCTATTCCTCTGCTGATGGACAATTAGCTGCTTCCATGTCCTGACTATTGTTAAGTAGTGCTGCAGTGAACATTGGGGTGCAGGCATCCTGAATTATGGCTTTCTCTGGGTACATGCCTAGCCTGAGACTCCTATCTCCTTTCATAAGGAGCGCAAACTGACTCTCCCCTGCCCTCTATCCCAGTCCACTTGGCATCTTCCCTGACTGCTTGCTAACTTGAGCAAGGGGGGCTCTAGGGAAGTGAGCATTCTTCCTGTGGTCCTGGAATTTGAGAGAGTAGGAAAGCTGGGGGACAGATCTTAGACAAACTACAGTGTGCAGCCAGCTTTATTCTCCTCACACCTACCAGCTGACATTCATACAGGTGGGAGGGAGTTAAAGTGGTGCCAGGAAGTGTGTGGGAGGATTGCCAATGGGGTGTGCACATCTGACTCAGGGCTCAAATCCCCACACCTTGCTTACCAGTGACGTGCTTCTAGGCATTTCCTTAATCTCTTTTGGCCTCAGTGTCCTCACCTCTAAAACAAGTATGCTGGCAGGGCCATCACCTCCAGGGTAACTATGAGGGTTACCCAAAGCCAGGCTCAGAGCACCTAGCACTCAGCAAGTACACAACAATGTCAGGTACACTTGCTGCTTTTCTAAATCAGGCCAAAAAGAAGCAACACTCATGTCACCTCATCTTCCCTCCCTGTGGCAATGAGGGCGGGTTCGGGACATGTACACAAGCCTTCCCATTCTTATTTGTAAATATATGTCCTCCTGCCCATGAGCCCTCTCCTGGGTACATTGCCAGCTCACAGCAGTGACATCACCCCCAAATTACAGCACCCAGAGCAATGCTCCATTTCAGTAAACCATTGCATGGGTTTCCATTCAACCTTGTGGAACCAGTGGTGGCTTGCCCCTTTCTCTGAAATCTCTCTTTTTTGTGTGTTTTTAGGGTCCTTGGAGGCTAATCAGACCAATGGTCCCCTAGCTTATTAGAGCCAGGATCTCTGTAGTCAAATGGAAATCTTAAATGAATTTCCAACATATACAGGGACTGGGGAGGATGGGTACCAGAGAGGCCTTAATTGTATCTGCAGTATTCTAATTCCTTACAAGAAGGACATATTAGTAGATTTCCTGCAAAATTAAAAATTAATTTTTTATAAAGTCCTACATGTAAAGTAGACAAAAGCAGAACTTCTGTCTGAAGCTTCCCACCCACTCAGTCTCACCTCCCTACTCACCACTGAGAGCCCGAGGTGTCACCTCAACACCCCTAAACTCTGCAGGGCACCGTGTGAGAAACTCTAGTTTTATAGGTGAGGAAATTTGAAGGGCAGAGAAGGTCACTGCTTGCCCAAGCACTGATTAATGTCAGAGCTCATACTTGAACTTGGGTCTCTTGACTCTCATTTTGGCGGTTTTTGTTATATTAGGTTATAATTTTCAGAAGACTGGTATTAGAATGGCCAACCTATTGCTAAAGAGGGGAAGCACATTAAAACCTCCCACAAGCACTTTAGGACTAATGAGTGTCTTGAAATAATCACCATGTTCCTTGGAATATGGTGTCTAGGACCCAAAGAAGATCCGCTACTGCACTCTCTGGGAGAGCGGAGAACAAACAACAGGGCATGTACCTATCAGAAAGAAAAGTCAGAATTTGGGCTGTCATCGCACTGCTACCAGTCCTGAAGTACCTTACTGCTAATACAATAAAGCGCCCTCTCCTCTGGGCTGGCTTACCAAGTGGAGAGCAGGCTAGATTTCAGCCCCAACATACTCCTTCCACCAGAGACTCGTGTGCAGTACACAACCTGCCCAACCATACATAGCAGTTCTGGTCATGATAAGAGCAATAGGTGCTTGGTGTAGAGGAAACTGAAGGAGAGGGAGAGCTTTCACTCATTCATTTATGTCACCAATAGTTGCTAAATGTTTGCTATGCTGGGTACATAGGTACAGGAGAAAGTACATTAGTAAGGTGGACAGGTCAATTGCCCTCCAAGATCTTACAGCCTTGAGAGAGATGAGGATGAGGCCATGGACAACAACAGTGTGCTGTTAGCACAGGAAAGAAAAAGGGTTCTCTGGCATTACAAATTAGGATGCCTCGGGCTGCAAGTAAGAGAGACTCTACTAAAAAGGGGCTTGGGCAATAAGGAACAATAAGGGCAACCTAATAAGAGCCGTGGAGGTAGGTTGTAGTGGGATGCAATTCAGCAATTTCATGACATCATCAAGAACGAGGACGCTTGGGAACCCTTCTCCACTAGCTCCTGTGTGCTAGCTTTGGTCCTTACATGTGTGCTCACGATGGCTGCTGCAGCCCCCAACATCACGTCCTCACTCTGCCATGCCCGAAGATCAGAAAGGCAGCTCTTCTCTAAATGTTTGTTTGTTTTTTTTTAATCAGAGAAGATAGTCTTTCCCAGAGTCCGCCAGCAGAAGCACCCATACCCTGCCTACTTGAGAGGCTGGGGAAGCAAAAATCTGGCATTTTCACCCTCCAAAGTGGGAGACAGTCTCTGACAGTAGGAAAGTACTGTAGCTGAGAATGGGAAATGATTACTGGCAAAGCAGCCAGCAGTGCCTGCCACTGGAGCACAAGGGAGGGACACAGACCCTAGATTTGAAGGTGGGCACCTGTGATAGGCAAACAACCCCCCCTCCTCAAATATGTCCACACTCTGTTCCTCAGAACCTGTGACTGTGATGAGATTATTCCAAATTCTTCAGGTGGAGCAAGTGTAATCACATGAGCCCTCAAGAGTCAAAGAGTGGAGAAATGTCTATTTAGATCTCCCACCCCCCCTTTTTTTTAATTGTATTGTTTGTTGTCTTGATATTGAGTTGTATGAGCTGTTTGTATATTTTGGAGATTAATTCCTGGTCAGTCGCTTCACTTGCAAATGTTTTCTCTCATTCTGAGGGCTGGCTTTTCACCTTGTTTATGGTTTCCTTTGCTGTGCATAAGCTTTTAAGTTTTATTCGGTCCCAATTGTTTATTTTTGTGTTTATTTTCATTACTTTAGCAGATGTGTCCAGATGAAACTATTTGCAGGGTAGGAATGGAGACACAGATGTAGAAAACAGATATATGGACAGAGGCTGGGAAGGTGGGGGTGGGACAAATTGGAAGATTGGGATTGACATATATACACTACCACGTGTGAAACAGGCAGCTAGTGGGCACCTGCCTTATAGCACAAGGAGCTCAGCTCGGTGCTCTGTGATAACCTAGAGGGGGGTGAGGTGGCAGGAGGTCCAGGATGGCGGGGATATATGTATACATATAACTGATTCACTTCCACTGAATAACAGAAACTAACGCAACACTGTAAAGCAATTATACTCCAACTTTTAAAAAACAGTCAAAAGACGGCAGTAGAGGGAGAAGTCGAAGACTTCTGAAGCATGAGAAGGGTTCAACCTGCCATCACTGGCTTAAATATAGAGGGGCCACATTTCCAGGAAACAGTGACTTCACTTCCACAACCACAAGGAGTTAAATTCTGCCAAAATCCTGAATAAGTTTGGAAGCATATTGCTCCTCAGAATTTCCACAAAGGAATGCAGCCCTGACTTGTGAGACACTAAGCAGAGAACCCAGCCAAGCCCATCTAGACCTGTGACTTCCAAAATATGTAAGATAATAAATGGGTATTACTGCAAGCAGCTATACAGGCATTTTGTTGCAGAAGCAGTAGAAACTAAACAAGATCCCAAATGAGAATGCACACATACTGTGACTTTATGAATTAAGAATTGCCAGGTGAAAGGGCTAACATGAGCACAAATCTAGAAGAGGGAAAGACATGTTTGGAAACCAGCAGAAAACTCATTTCAACTGAAGCATAGGAGCTTCAGTTGCACAGAAGCATGAAAACATAGGGGCTAGGAGAAGAAGGGAAGGAGAAAGATGAAAAATAAAGATAGGCAGATATTTAGGAACTAAACCAAGTAGGTCCTCAAATATCAAGCGTGGGCTGCATCATGATGACAACAGAAAGTCACTGAAGGATTTTCAGCAGACAAGTGATGAGATCCAATTTCTGTATTTACCAGTTCATTCATGTTGCTACATGGAGAACAGATTGGGAGATGGCATGAGAGAAGGCAAGTACACCAGGTAAAGGTCACAGCTGTCATCTGGGTGAGAGAGTATGACAATTTGGAGTGGGAAAAGAGAAGAGAGGACTACTTTGAAAGAAATGATGGAGAGACTTGACAGGGCTTATTGCTTGGAGTGGTGAGGGGCAGAGAAAGGAAGGATGAAAGGATGAAGCCATTCATTCATCCACTCATCAGGTCATTCTTTGCACTTTTCACAGTGAATGGTCCAAGACTGAGCTAGCTAGACACAGAATGTTGGCTCAGCATAAACGAACAGTCCTTCTTTACATGGAACTGAGAGGTTTCTGATTTGGTCAATTGGGTCACTGTTGATACCATTCACTGAGAAGGGAGGAGAAGGATTGAGTTGGGAAGGAACCAAGAAGAGGGAATAAAAGTGATGAGCTCCACTTTATATCTGAGAACATATATAAGGGACAAGTAATTGGAGCATCCAATAAACTTTGGATATATGGGTCCGGGGACTTTCCTAGTTGGCTCAGTGGTAAAGAATCTGCCTGCCAGTGAAGGAGACATGGATTCAATCCCTGGTCTCAGAAGACCTGCTGGAGAAGAAAATGGCAACCCACTCCAGTATTCTTGCCTGGAGAATCCCATGGACAGAGGAGGCTGGTGGTCTATAAACTGCGGCGTTACAAAGTGTCAGACACGACTTAGCGACTGAACAACAACATATGAGTCCAGAACCTGTAAGTGAAATTTGGACTGGAGATAGAGAGCCGGGGATCATCAGCATATACAAGAAAATTACCTTAGTTGCTCAAAAGACAATGCCTATGAGGAGAAGTGTTAAGAATTAGAAAATGGGGATTTGCTTTCAAAAGTTTTCATCTGCACGGTGTTTTTTTGTTTTGTTTTTTTTTTAATGCCTTGGGACCAACCCTGAATGAGAGACTAACTGAAACCTGTCACTGTCTTCTTCATCAATTTATACTGGCTAAGGCTGGCACCAAAAAGCCCAGGGGTACTCAGTAAAGGTTAATTGAATGAAGGAATGACTCAAGAAGGCAAACAAATGAAACCCAGTGGACTATTCTCTCTCAGATTCTTTGCTCTAAAATAGATGAAACATTTGCTCTCCACTTTTTTAAGTATCTCCACTGCCCTAGAATGCAGCCTCCCATGTATTTGAATAACTGGATTTAATTCCAAATATTCCCTTAAATTAGTTGCTCACTTTTAAAATGAAATCTCTCCTTGAAGACTAACACTTCTTTCTTGGGAGACTAAGACACAGGAAATACAGTGTCTCCAAGGAGGCAGCTATTTGATTTTACCAGGCTGGGGTGGTTGTGGGGGAATGGGCAATAAGGAAACAGGAGGGGCCATCCAGCTGACTATTCTTCACCCTTGGAATTTATATATGATATATAGAGAGAAACTGGACTTCCCTGGTGGCTCAGTGGTAAATAATCTGCTTGCAGTACAAGAGGTGTGGGAGGAGCCTCAGGTTCGATTCCTGGGTCGGGAAGATCCTGGTGAAGAAGAAAATGGCACCCTACTCCAGTATTCTTGCCTAGAAAATCCCAACAACAGAGGGGCCTGGTGGGCTACAGTCCATGGGGTTGCAAAGAGTTGGACACAACTGAGTGACTAAACAACAAATAGAGAGAAATTGATCAAAGGTAACCATTTCACATCCTGTAAGAAATCTTTGGCATTGACATCCAGAAGTGTGTGCAGTGGATAGGAATATGGTGGTATCAGAATATAGAGGTTTTAACCCACCCAGCATATACTAGCTTTGTAAGCCAGGGAAAGTTACTTATCTACTCTGTGCATCAATTCTCTCAGCTATAAACTGGAAGCAATGATAACACCTCCTGCAAAGTGATGGAGTGAAGATAAAATGAGATAATGCAGAAGAGCTCAATGTTCTAAGTTCTCAGTAAATGTTAACTAGTGCATGGGTTTGTTAGGACTGATGTAACAAAGTACCACAATCCAAGTGGCTACAACAACAGAAACCTACTGTCTCACTGTTCTAGAGGCTGGAAGTCCAAGAGGAAGCTGTTGGCAGCGCTGATTTCTTCTGGGGGCTGCCAGGAAGGATCTGCTCCATGTCTCTCCCCTAGCTTCTGCTGCTTTGCTGGCAGTCTCTGGAGTTCCCTGACTTTTGCTACATCATCCCCATCTCTGCCTTCATCTTCACATGGGGTTTGTTCTCCCTGTGTGTCTGTGTCCAAATTTTCCCTTTTTGTAAGGACACGCTGAATTAGGGGGATACCCAACTCCAGTATGGCATCATCTTGACTTAATTACATCCGCAGGGACCCTGTTTCTAAAAAAGGTGACACTCCTGAGGGTATTAGAACTTCAACATGTAAATCGGGGTCGGAGGCAAATCCAACCGATAACAGCTAGTATTATTACTGTTAACTTTAATACTATGCTCATTTCAGTGACCAAATAAATATATCTATCTTTCAAGTTTTTATTTTGAATTCATTTCAGACAGAAAAAAAAAAACTTCAAAAATAGTATGTCGCCTTGTAACTATTACCCAGCTTCTCCTAATGTTAACATCATCCATAATCTTAGTACAAGAACCTAAATCAGGAAATTAATGCTGATACAGTACTATTAACTAGTTTATAGACCTTATTAAAAATTTTCTAATTGTCCCACTAGTATTTTTTCTCTGTCTGAGAATCTAATCCAGGATCCAATACTGCATGTAATTTCATATCCCCATAATCCAATCTAAACTCTTTGGTCTCCCCTAATCATTTGCTGTTGCTACAGTTTGAAGAGCAGTGACCAGTTAGTTTGTAAAATGTCTCTCAATTTGGGTTTACCTGATATTTCCTTGTGATTAAATGTGGATTCTGCATTTTGCCAAGGATCCTACACAATCGATATTGTAGCTTCTCAGTGATCTTGTCAGGCAATTCAACATCACTCAGGGTTGATGTATTGGAGCCTTAGGACTGCTCAACACCTGGTGTTGGTGGTGTCCGCCAAGCTTCTCCACTGTGGGGGTTCTATTGTTCCCTGGGAATTAATATAGCTATCTTGTGGAGAGATACTGGGAGGCTATGTTAATATCTTCATTTTCATCACACTTTCACCCACTAATTTTAGAATATAGTGATGATACTTGCCTGCAGCAATAGTTTTGCCTAATGGTGATTATTTCCATCATTCTTTCTACATTTATTGACTATAATTTTACCATAAAGGAGGCTTTCCTTCTTTCTATATTCTTTTTAATAACACATTCCTACATTTGAGGTTATCAGAGGCCAAGTTAGTTTCTTAGGGTTCCTTAGTATCTTATTCTTGGGTCTGCCTATTACTGAGGTATTCACTTATGTGCTAGAATAAAGAAAAAAAATCTCCTTTGTTTTGCATTTAAACCTCATGGTTTCAGTTCCCATTAATAGAATCTTTGAGGGAAGAGTATGCTTAAATGCTTTTCAGGGTGAAGAGGATGTTTAAATTATTCAAGAGAACTGCTTTAAACAATTTGGATGTACCCATTTACACATAAAAATTAATGCTAACTAGATATAATTTTCATCTACTCATTAAAAGAAATCCCAAAGCATTCCAGAAATCCCTGGTTAGCCTAGTGTTATTCTAGGTACTTGAAAACAAAATCACTTTTCTTAAAAAAAGAAAAACCATGACTTTGCCTTTTATGAAAACACTTTAAGCACTAACGGTGAAGCTGCTTGCTCCTCTTTCCAAGCACCCACTTCTTTTCCTTTTCCTAATCTATCAGGCATCAGAGTCTTTTTCCAATGAGTCAACTCTTCGCATGAGGTGGACTGGGGGCAGGAGGAGAAAGGGACGACAGAGGATGAGATGGCTGGATGGCATCACCAACTCAATGGACATGAGTTTGCCTGAACTCCTGGAGTTGATGATAGACAGGGAGGCCTGGCGTGCTGCAGTTCATGGGGTCACAAAGAGTCGGACACCACTGAGCGACTAAACTGAATTGAACTATCAGGCACTCATTCAACACTCACTCACTGAGGACCTACGGTGTGCCAACCTCTTCTCTAAGTGCTGAGACCAAAGACCTGCCCTGAATACCTGCCCTGTGGAGCTTCCAATTTCACGAGGAGATAAACTACAAACAAAACAAAAAATCCCACTGCTTTGAAAAAACAGGAAGTGAGCTCCAGTGAGGGAATAGAGAACAATACGGCCAGAAAGCGTCCATTCTGGCAGGGTCAACCAATGGGATGACCCTCAGACAAGGTCTGACGCGACAGAGACTGAAAAGAAGGGAGGGAGAAGCCCAAAGTGGTGGGTGGGGGGCAGAGAGGATTCCGGCAAGTGCCCCGGGTTTCAGTTCTGTCTTAGGAGCAGTGATTGGGCAATGTATGCCAGTGGGATTGGTTGTGGTGTGTCCTTCCCCGAACTGATCCATCGGTGCTCTATTTACAGACAGACTTCACAACCCACTCCAGCACCCTTGCCAGGAAAATCCCATGGACGGAGGAGCCTGATAGGGTACAGTCCAAGGGGTCGCAAAGAGTCAGACATGACTGAGCGAGACTGAGCGACTTCACTTCACTTTTCGTCTGTTAAGTCTTCAGCTTTTCGTGCCTTCCAATTTCTCTCCCCTCCCCTGCTTAACTTTTTTAACACACAGTTTTGAAAATCTTTCCTCATCTGGAAGAATACTTCATGTAACTAGATAGATAACTAAGATAGATATATAGGGTTTTTGGTTTATTTGCCTTCACTGTGTGTCAGGCAGACAAATTTGCATGTAGTAACAAAACGTCACTGGATAAGAGAAACACGAGGTACTGACCCCCAAAAGACTAATATAGAGAAATAACAAATTTGTGAGTTTACACTCAGCCTTAGATCCACAAAAAGAGAACCATTTCATTTTTAAATTATGAAAAAGTTATTGAAATATATAGAAACAAACTCTCACATTAGGCTTCATTTTCCTAACTTTATAAACTGAAGCTGCTGCTGCTGCTAAGTTGCTTCAGTCATGTCCGACTGTGTGTGACCCCATAGACGGCGGCCCACCAGGCTCCCCCGTCCCTGGGATTCTCCAGGCAAGAACACTGGAGTGGGTTGCCATTTCCTTCTCCAATGCATGAAAGTGAAAAGTGAAAGTGACGTTGCTCAGTCATATCCGACGAGTAACAACCCCATGGACTGCAGCCTACTAGGCTCCTCTGTCTATGGGATTTTCCAGGCAAAAGTACTGGTGTGGGGTGCCGTTGCCTTCTCTGAAACTGAAGCTACTAAATCTTAAATATCAAAATCTTTTGACAGCTATAAAGAGTATAATCCACACAACTGTGCAACCGACTACTTAAAACATAAACTCGATGGCTGTAGCATATTCACAGAGTTGTGCATCCATTACTATAATCAATTTTAGAATATTTTCAATACTCCATAAAGAAACCCAGCACCCCTTAGCCATCAGCCTCAATCCCACCATCTCTCTCTCCCCCTGGCAGTCCCAGGCAACCACTAATCTACTTTCTGCCTCTGTGGGTTTGTTTATTCCACTTCACATAAATGAAATTATATGATACACAGTTTTCCAACTTCTTTCTTTTCCTGAGCATGTTGTCAAAGTTCAAACATGTTATAGCATGCATCAGTACTTTACTCTTTTTATCACATTGTGTTGATATGCCACATTTTATTTATATATTCATCACTTGATGGACATTTGGGTTGTTTCCTCTTTGGGGCTATTTATGAATAATACTGCTTTGAATATTCATGTACCTAATTTTAAACTTAAGTAATTCTGCTTTAGGGCTCAGATGCATCCAAGGAAAGTGAGTATAAAACAAACTTTATCAGTGATTGCCATTCATAAATCATGTTTTCCCAAGGAAACCATTCCCTAACAGCCTGATTTGAAAGCATTGTCTCTCTGAAAAAACTGTTTGATCCTTTCACACAAACATATTTACTGCATGGCTACCCGATGCAACATACTGTTTATGCTGGATTGATAAATTTGAACTATTAAACAATGTTTTTTTCCCTGTAATTCTTTTCACCTCTTGTTCTGCCCCCTCTTTGAACCATTCACTAATAAATGTGTGGGGAACGGACACCTCAGAGAAGAGAAAGTAATCGGCTTTGGACTTTTGAATCTCAAAAGCCAGGCAATAAATTTGGGAACACAGGTGATGAATTAGATCAAAGCTTCCTCCCACAAAGATTAGGTTCTTCTGGAATTGAGGGAGTGTAATAAGAAAATGAGCCCAGGAGGGGAACAAGGAGAATTCCATGAAGGTTCATGAGATCAGAGAGCAAAGCAATGCAGACCTCTCTTCTCAGGTAGTGTCTGCAAGGGGTGCCATGATCTCAGAGAAGAAATGGCTGTGTGGTGTGCCTTAGGCAGAGAGAACCTACACAGCCCCCCAGAGTGTTACTGTGGCTCAGCTTCCTCTTCGGTGAAGGGAGAAGGCTGACCTGATGAAGGATCCTGAGTGGCTCTGAGGTACTACAGGGGTTTGGCTCCACAGAGTGACTCAAGGCTGAGGGACGCACAGGAATTCTGTACATTCAGCAGAAGTTGACACATAACAAGGAACATCCTTGGACCTGATGTGGAATGGGGGTTAAGTTGGCAACGACCCATGTGGACCAGTGACCAAGGTCCAGAGCAGATTTGGGAGACTTTAGCAGATACACGTGTGGCTAATTGACAGCCTAGAGTAGAGCCCTCCCGATCTCAATCCCATGCCCCAGGAATGTTGTCAAAATCCTCATTACCTGGGTTACAAGATTTTATCCCCTTTCTGGAGATGACTTCTCTAACTGCACCCCCCTCCCCACAAATTTGCAACCTTCCTGTCTTTGAGTCTGACCTCATCCTGAAAGGGGAAGGAAGGGAGCAGGGCAACACATTAAAAGAATGACAGAGCCAGGACACAACAAAAACTGGTTAGAAGCAACCAGGCCCAACGGGGCAAAAGGTTTGCCTTCTAGCAGATTCTTCCCCAGTATAGCCTGGCAGATACCTTGTTGCAGCCTCATGAGACCCTGAACAGAGGATCCAACTAAGCAGTACACAGACTCCTCAAAGTATGAGGGACTAAACGGGTGTTGTCTTAAGCCAGTACGTTTGCAGTAACTTGTTAAATAGCTATAGGAAACAGAGAGAGGTTATGTTTCTTACCTTAGATCCTCACATAAGCTGTAGGACTGCAGATCCAACCTGGGTCTGTTGACTCCCATGTTATTCAGAGCCACCTGTTGCATCTATGTGGTACTTTCAACTTTCAGATCTCAGCCTATACTCCAACATGGGACTCAGTTAAATTCCTCTAATTACTCAAACCAAAGGACCTTCCCTGACTTGGATCACCTGCAGGACCTCTCTACCATCTCAAGTAGGCTGCAGCTGCCTGATGGAGTAATGGTAATACAGGCCTATCTTGGGAGCTAGCATTTGAGAAATGTCGGTGGTCAGTGGTCCTAGCAAGACTTCCTACAGGCAGGGGCCCCCATGCAGAGTCCCTGTGCCCCACAGTGGGGCTGGATGTGGGGATGCTTAGTTGCTCAGTGAACTGGATGGTGGCAGGCAAATGGCAGCACTTTGTCTTTGATGATTTGCTGCTCAGTGGCATCTACATGATACCTATCAGTGTCCTCTTAATCAAAAGAATCATCTAGCCTTGAGCTCCCAGAATTCTCTAAGAATATCAGTTTACGAGAAAGAATTATGGCGTTTAGATATGGTGCTGTGCACTTTTATTATTGTTTGGTAAAGGCATTTGTAAACTATATGGATCAATTTACTACTAAAGAAGGTACCTAAGAAATAGATGATAATCTCTCCTGTGCATCGAGACATGAATGTATAGCAGAGGAGCCATTCAACATTATATCAGTAACTAGAACTTATAAATTTCATCTTTACAATAAGCTTTCATGAAAATATTTTCCTTACTTCAATATATACTCCTCAAAGGTAGATGGCAAAAAATCAACATACAGGGATTCAAAAAGGAAAATACATATATTATAGTCATGAATCTCATTATGATTGGAAGCATTTAAAGCAAATGTTTCAAATAATGACATTACATAAGTGTATATTTTATGGCTTGCTTATATATTCATTAGTTAACTCACATTGGTCTTGTATCCACCTAGTTCAGAGGCCTACTATGCACCTGGAAAGAATTCAAAAGGAAAAGAAACATAGTCTCTTCTTCCAGGGGCTTTCCAACTATCAGTTCAGTTCAGTTTAGCTGCTCAGTCATGTCCGACTCTGCAACCCCATG
>SJYC01069788.1:0-11552 GCA_006408675.1 Madoqua kirkii
TTACAAGATTTTATCCCCTTTCTGGAGATGACTTCTCTAACTGCACCCCCCTCCCCACAAATTTGCAACCTTCCTGTCTTTGAGTCTGACCTCATCCTGAAAGGGGAAGGAAGGGAGCAGGGCAACACATTAAAAGAATGACAGAGCCAGGACACAACAAAAACTGGTTAGAAGCAACCAGGCCCAACGGGGCAAAAGGTTTGCCTTCTAGCAGATTCTTCCCCAGTATAGCCTGGCAGATACCTTGTTGCAGCCTCATGAGACCCTGAACAGAGGATCCAACTAAGCAGTACACAGACTCCTCAAAGTATGAGGGACTAAACGGGTGTTGTCTTAAGCCAGTACGTTTGCAGTAACTTGTTAAATAGCTATAGGAAACAGAGAGAGGTTATGTTTCTTACCTTAGATCCTCACATAAGCTGTAGGACTGCAGATCCAACCTGGGTCTGTTGACTCCCATGTTATTCAGAGCCACCTGTTGCATCTATGTGGTACTTTCAACTTTCAGATCTCAGCTATACTCCAACATGGGACTCAGTTAAATTCCTCTAATTACTCAAACCAAAGGACCTTCCCTGACTTGGATCACCTGCAGGACCTCTCTACCATCTCAAGTAGGCTGCAGCTGCCTGATGGAGTAATGGTAATACAGGCCTATCTTGGGAGCTAGCATTTGAGAAATGTCGGTGGTCAGTGGTCCTAGCAAGACTTCCTACAGGCAGGGGCCCCCATGCAGAGTCCCTGTGCCCCACAGTGGGGCTGGATGTGGGGATGCTTAGTTGCTCAGTGAACTGGATGGTGGCAGGCAAATGGCAGCACTTTGTCTTTGATGATTTGCTGCTCAGTGGCATCTACATGATACCTATCAGTGTCCTCTTAATCAAAAGAATCATCTAGCCTTGAGCTCCCAGAATTCTCTAAGAATATCAGTTTACGAGAAAGAATTATGGCGTTTAGATATGGTGCTGTGCACTTTTATTATTGTTTGGTAAAGGCATTTGTAAACTATATGGATCAATTTACTACTAAAGAAGGTACCTAAGAAATAGATGATAATCTCTCCTGTGCATCGAGACATGAATGTATAGCAGAGGAGCCATTCAACATTATATCAGTAACTAGAACTTATAAATTTCATCTTTACAATAAGCTTTCATGAAAATATTTTCCTTACTTCAATATATACTCCTCAAAGGTAGATGGCAAAAAATCAACATACAGGGATTCAAAAAGGAAAATACATATATTATAGTCATGAATCTCATTATGATTGGAAGCATTTAAAGCAAATGTTTCAAATAATGACATTACATAAGTGTATATTTTATGGCTTGCTTATATATTCATTAGTTAACTCACATTGGTCTTGTATCCACCTAGTTCAGAGGCCTACTATGCACCTGGAAAGAATTCAAAAGGAAAAGAAACATAGTCTCTTCTTCCAGGGGCTTTCCAACTATCAGTTCAGTTCAGTTTAGCTGCTCAGTCATGTCCGACTCTGCAACCCCATGAACCTCAGCATGCCAGGCCTCCCTGTCCATCACCAACTCCCAGAGTTTACCCAAAATCATGTCCATTGAGTCGGTGATGCCATCCAACCATCTCATCCTCTGTCATCCCCTTCTCTTCCTGCCTTCAATTTTTCCCAACATCAGGGTCTTTTCAGATGAGTCAGCTCTTCGCATCAGGTGGCCAAAGTATTGGAGTTTCAGCTTCAACATCATTCCAACTATATGGATCTGAAAATAACCATATGGGCTAATTCAAGCACATAGAGCCCCTAGGACATATTTTGACATTCTTGTACACGTATTTCACCAGCACACATGAACACTGACAAAAACGTGGAAGTACGTCACAGTGTAAATCATGGCTACCTTGAGGTGGTGAGATTTTATGTAATCTTTAAAAATTATATATTTCTTAAATAAAATAGCCCTTAAAATGAAAACAATCACGCATTGCTATTAAAGATCTTTTAAACCACTAGGTCTATAAAATTCCCTGATGGTCTAATGGTTAGGACTTGGTGCTTTCACTGCAGTGACCTGGGTTCAATCCCTAGTCAGGCAACTAAGTTTCTGCAAGCCTCATGGCCTAAAAAAAAAAAAATTAATGACTAGGTATAATGTTAACTAAACAAACCCACCAAACGATGCATATCTATTCCTCCTGAGCAAAGAGCCACTTAAGGGAAAATAAATACAAACAGTCCCACATTCTTTTAAAAAAAAAAAATGTCTTGGGAATTCCCTGGCAGTCAAGTGGTTAGGACTCTGTACTCTCACTGCCGAGGGTAAATACAAAACAAAACATACAAAAATGTCTTCTTAAAGTTGAGTGATACATACAATAGTGTTCAAGTGTTCCTTCATCCTCCCCTACTAGTAGAGGGGAGTAAGTTCAGGCTTATTTTTTGTTTTTGCTTTGACTAAAATTTCAAAAACTTTACAGCTGTGCCTGTTCTTAAAGATCTGATTGTAATGCAGCACATTTGAATCCATTTGACAATGAGACTCCAGAAGCTATAAGAGGGAGTTTCAAGAATTTGAAGAAATACCTGGCAGAATTTAGCCACAGGCTTATGGCACGCACTGTAACCCCATTAGATGGTGCGGAAGAAGTGGCAGTATGTTGAGCATAAGTGCAAAATACTCTGTAAATGGCATTCTTGGCTGTTTGTGTATGAAATGGTTAGAAAGGCATGTTCTCACTGCAACTCCACAGAAAAAGAGGAGGCAGCCTTTGCTCCGTCTTCCTGAGTACCCTCTTGTCAGAGGCCAAGCATGCTCATGCAGGACACGCAGTCCTAGGTCTAACTCTGGACAGCACCGAGGCCTTCTTCACTGCAGGTAGTGGGTAAAGTGAGAAAGCCTCTTTATATGTTGACTTTGATATGCTGAGTTCTCTATTCTTCAAATGACATTTCTTACAAGTGGTAAAGCCCAGAGGGCTGAGTTTGCTATAGGTTATCATCTTATGTTGAATCTTCATAGCCACCTGTGAAGTAGGTTATTTTTATACCAACTTTACAGATTAGGCTCAGGGACTGTGGCTGAGAGGCCATAAAATAACTTGATGATTCCCCACCCCCACCCCCTCCCAGTGTTCACACATTTGTTTAATCTCCAAATGTGGGAGGGATCTGTTGCTTGACTCTAACAGAGCATGGCAAGAGTGATGGGCTGTCTGCCACGGTAACTCCATGTCACAGAGACAAGGCTGTTTTAGCAGGTGTAGTCAGAGACTTCCCTGCAGGTTTGATAACAGAAACATCCTCGTCAAACCTGCGAGACGCACAGTCCGTGCACTGCCGTGTGCTCCACACGGATCACGTTTAATAGCATCTCCATCACTGGAGACCTGGCTCCTGGCACAGGGCCTAGCACAGAACACAGGCTCAGTAGGTAGTTGGCAACTGATGCAATGAAAGAGTGAAAAAATGCCAATTTTCCTTTGGTCACTTTGAAAATCTTCCACCTGGGTAACATCAGTAGCCTCCTGATACTACCCTTTTATCCTTTTCCCCCTCTATAATCCGTTCTCCACACAAGAGCCAAGATGATCTTTTAAACAACAAATCAGGCTCTAAAACTGGATCATAGTGATGGTTGCACAGCTCTATAAATATGCTAGAAAACACTGAACTGCACATTGAATTCAAATGGTGAATCTTAAAGAGTATGTAAATTATATCTCAATAAGGTTGTTTAAAAATTGTCATTCCCTTGCCGTATGACTCAGGCAACTCAAATCAGGGCTGGGTAACAACCTAGAAGGGTGGGGTGGGGAGGGAAGTGGGAAGAAGGTTCAAGCAGGAGTGGACATGGGTAAGCCTATGGCTGATTCATGTTGATGTTTGGTAGAAATGAACACAATACTGTAAAGCAATCAGCCTTCAATTAAAAATAAATGAATTTTTAAAAATTGTCATTTCCTTAAAATCTTTCACTTATTCCCATTTCACTAAGAATTGTCACTGGGAATTAATTCACCAGGTTACTTATAGTGACCTACACAATCCAACCCATCCCATGGGCTCTGCCTCCCTCTCCATCCTCAGCTCTCCTCAGCAACCACTTGCCTCCCACCAGTCCCTGAATCTGCCCACCTAATTCCTGCCTTAAGCTCTCTCACTTGCTCTTAGCTTTGCCCACAATACTCTTCTTCGTAATATTCTGAGTAACGCCTCTTATCTTTCAGGTGATCCCACATCAGCCCCTGCCACTGTCAGTCACTCCTCTACAACCCCACCACCCCACACACTTTTTATCACATTACTTATTTTTATAGCACTTCTTAGTCTTTGAAGAAAAAAAAAAAGTTTTGAATTGTTTTCCTTACTGGAAAATAAACTCTTTGGGAGTAGAGAATCTTGTTGTGTACCTTTGAAAAACACATCTGAAACGCACAATAGTTGCTAACAAATTCATGCTGAATGTTGATTTCCTGGTCCCTGCACAGACAGTTTATTCTGCAAAACTAACATGTACCTTAGTTTCCTTGTGTAAGAAAAAAAAAGAAAATGTTTTTAAAAATTCAGTGCTTTGGAATGATATCTTATTTTTTACATGGCAAATTAGCAAGCTTCTATCTGGGAATAGCTGGGTCCAGTGAAAAGATTAAAATATTATTAATATTCCTCTATACAAGATGTATTATAACACTGTGAAAGTTTCAAACATATCCAGCAGATCATCCATTCACACCATTATTAAGTGGCATTTGCAGACTAAAAGCATTTGGATATCTACAAAAACATCTGGATCATAAGAAGAGTTTCCTCATTCTACTTTCCTTGATTTAGAACTCTCAGAAAGCCACGGTAATATTGTAAAAAATAAACCTGAGAAAACTTTTCCTTTTAATACTACATTCTTAATTATAATTTCAAGAATGATAGTTCAGTCACAGCCATATGTTCTGAACTAATTTTAATAATATCTGATTCACACAAGCCTTTGCTACTTGAAAAGTACTTACACATTGTCTCATTTGACCTTTGAAACAGCCGATGGGGTCACATCATTATAATTTTTGTGAAGAAGGGAAAGCTCAAGGAATTAGAGACACTTGCCCAAGGTACCAGTAAGGAAGAATTCTTTTCTGACATATCCCTTGCCCTTTCTTCTTAAGGTTTGGGAAACCATCACTGTTCTCCTCACAAATTATGCAACAAAAAGTGACAGCTATCAAAAGTACTCCAGGAAATCAAGAACTGGGAATAGTAAATAACACTGCTATGAATACTGGGCTGCATGTTCCTTTTCAAAGCAATCTAAGTGTCCGTCAACAGATGAATGGATGAAGACTATGCAATGAATGATGAATGAAATACAATGGAATACTACTCTGTCACTAAAAAAGGAAATTTTGCCATTTGCAACAAAATAGATGGGCTTGGAGGGCACTATGCTAAGTGAAATATGCCAGACAGAGACAATACTTTATGATACCACTTATATGTGTAATCTAAAAAAATACAACTAGTGAATAAAACAAAAAAAAATTCAGATTCACAGATAGATAAAAGAACTTAGTAGTTAACAGCAGAGAAACAGAAGGGGTGGGGGGCAACGTAAGTGCAGGGGAGACAGAGGTACAATTAGGTGTAAAATAAGAAGCTCTTATACAAGGATACAACATGGGGAAGACAGCCAATAATTTATAACTATAAATGGAGTATAACCCTTAAAAACTGTGAATCACTTTATTATATACCTGTAACTCATAAAATACTGTACAGCAACTATACTGCAATTTTAAAAAATCTCAAAGGCATTATAATGAGTAAAGGAAAAAAAAGACCTGTGAACAGAATTGAGAGAATTGCATTCAATCAAAAATTGTTACTTTGATAACCTATGCATTCATCAGTTTGGTCTTTAGCATCACAGATTGGACACATACACAATCTAACTTGTGTTTCTTGTGGCTATATTGACTTGTACAGTATCTCTGGTTTTGGTATTTTTAAAGACTGTTTTCCCACAGTTTATACAAACTGTAAGTTCAACTTTTCAAAAGGAAATCCAGTGTTTTAATGAGTAACACTGTGTATCAGGAAATATCCTTAAACTAACATTTAAGAAGTGCTTACTTACATCCAATTTTGGGAATTCCCTCTTGGTCCAGTGGTTAGGACTCCATGATGTTACTGCCAAGGGTGTGAATTCAATTCCTGGTTGGGGAACTAACATCCCACAGGCCAAGTGGCATGGCCAAAACTCAGAAAAAAAGAAACAGCCAGCCTTTTAAAAACTCACTAGAGTGCGAGGTTTTAAAGATCTTATGTTCTACATGGAACCTCACTGACCTTAAGTAATTGACACCCTTTTGTAAACCTACAAGATGCCGATAGTGATTTCTGTTCCAATTCTTAAAATGCATTAGTTTCTCAGTCTTTGATAAATCCAACTAATCATCAAGGATTTCTCCTTAAGTGCTATATACTTAGCATTCCCACAAGACCCACACAGCTTCTTCCAAAGTTAATTCTAAAAACTAATATATCCTTACATAAATACCTAAGCATTTAATCTCTAGAGACACCACTTGGGCTGCTACTCCAGCTAAAAACATTAATAAATTCTGATGTACCAATACTTTAGGGGAAATTAACAATCTGTCCCTATGAGAAAGTTCTGTTTGGGATGAGGAAACTCCTCAACCAGTTTATTTACTTTTTATGTTTTACTACTATTCTTGGCAATTATCATCTAAAAACCAATCAACACTCTAAATGATCTGCCTTTTCCTATGTTGTTGTTTTGCATATTCTTCTTTCCCAGCCCCGTACAGCTTCACCTCCTCCCCACAAGACAACCATCTTCCTTGCTATGAATGAAGAACAAGGTGCGGTTCCTTAGTATTTTGACTTATCTATTGTCTTTATACAACTGAGTAACTCCTACAGATAACATTAACCCAGTAAGTTGATTTTCATAAAGGACATGAGGGGATACCAGGTCTCAAACAGCCCTATAAACCAAAGATTTAATGATGTTCTGCAGTTTTTAGATTAAATATACTTTGTTAGGCACTAATGTCTGAAAGTTTGGAACATTTGCATATGTAAAACCAACTTTCTATTTCACTAGAATATGCATCTGAATTAAGTCATCTCTGGGTTCTGTTGTGTACACCACATACACAGATATATATAGATACATCTGTTCAATAAATCATGAGATGCTGAAGACAAACTAAAATTCTCACACTATGAATGTATAACCACACAAACACATGTGATTCCAATAAGCTGACAATGACAAGGTTCACTCAGGACTGCTTAATTTAGCATATCCACTAATAAACTTTGGTTCAGGGCACCACCTAACGGCAGAAAAAAATTTTTCTTGAATCCTATTCTGCTTTGTTTCTGAAGCTTGCTAAGTTTTATATTTTAGTTTACAATGATTTAGAAAATGTTTGCTCTTTATCAACCTATATAAACAGTTTGAAGTTTTCAACTTTCTTAAAAAGATCAAGCCCTTTCCATGCCTAACTAGGAATAATAAGCTGCTTTTTACAGTGGGAAAATGTGCCCAAAGAAATACTCTAAAAGATTCTATTCTATCTTTAAATATTTAAGTTTAGCCTAATTAAAATGCTCTCACTGAATCATTTTAATTAAGGGTTATCAAACGCTTCTACACTCTGTATCTTTATAATACCACCCAAAACAGTTTATCTTTCTGAAAATATGGTACTTATTAGAAATAAGTAAGCTAACATATCTAATTAGTTGCTAAAATCAACTCCAAATGCATGAATAGTGATAAACACTTTTAAAACTATACACATTTAATTTTTTTCAAGAACCTAGCGTTTGTTTCATGATTCAATAGAGGCAAAATATCTGGGATAATATAGAGCTGATAACCAATGTTTTAAGAAAAGAAATTTATTATTTACACCACTGAAATAGTCCCCCATAAGAACAATATATACCATGTTTATTTGAAAGAATCAGATTCCTTTCAAATAGAAGAACCGCATAAAGCAATACTGTCAACACAAAACAGTGGTCACATTACGTATCTGCAGGCACAAGCATTGCAAGTAAATTCTTTTTCATCTTATGGCTAGGTATTTTCACTGAAACACAGTGTCTGCACTTCTACAAGACAAAGCTGGAACAGAACAAGAACTTTTTGTTCATGCTTTTCAGGGTTGAACCAGTGATACATCCTATTTGAAAATGTACCGCTTTTAGGACAACGGTCTGAGGCAGGAGTGCTTCTACTTGGCCACCACAAAGAAACACACTCTAGTTCTGTACTTTCCCCAGTCTTATGTTTACTACTTGTCATACTATGACATATGTGTGTCACAGCAGACGTTTTCCAGTTTTATTCAAAGAACTCTGACACACATACAGACCCAACTGAGACAGGTCAGAATTTAGAAATGTAAGTAGTGGAGTAAGAAGAGAAATTGTGTTTATGACAAAGGAATAAAAAAAAAATCTTGGTGATTTTAAGCAAACCAAGTTAGGTTCCTTCCTAAAATCATTTCTTTTTTTTGGTTTTAAACAGAAAAACAGTAGTTTCCAGATGGGTTTGGGCTTAGACAACGCATTGAGACAAAAACACGAGACATACTTGTTTCCAAAGTCACAAAATGACATAACTCTTAAGTATACATTTCTGCCACTTTGTGTGTATGTGTGTGCACGTGTGTGTGTGTGTGTGTGCGCGCGCGCGCGCGCAGGGGGGGTACTCACTACTCTATGCTGGAGAAAATATTTTTTAAGAGTTACAGTATATTCATATGGGGGTGAGCTTTTTTCTTCTTTTTTGGCGTATTGCTATGATCTTCAAAAAATATAAAATTAAATTTACAAAAAAACTGGAAGACCAAGTGTAAGCAGTCGGTATTTGCTGCAGTGCCCAGCACTATCATAATGATCTTTAGCATAAAAGCGAGAAGTTGTTCCTGGATATCAAGTATCTTCAATAACTGCTAGTACAGCTTGTAACTACTGTCCTTGCTTCTTTGAGAGATACCTGCAAGAATGCGCGCGCGCGCGCAGGGGGGGTACTCACTACTCTATGCTGGAGAAAATATTTTTTAAGAGTTACAGTATATTCATATGGGGGTGAGCTTTTTTCTTCTTTTTTGGCGTATTGCTATGATCTTCAAAAAATATAAAATTAAATTTACAAAAAAACTGGAAGACCAAGTGTAAGCAGTCGGTATTTGCTGCAGTGCCCAGCACTATCATAATGATCTTTAGCATAAAAGCGAGAAGTTGTTCCTGGATATCAAGTATCTTCAATAACTGCTAGTACAGCTTGTAACTACTGTCCTTGCTTCTTTGAGAGATACCTGCAAGAAATCAAAATAAAGATGTCTAAGCTGTATTACACGGAATTCAAGTTAACAATCTAACACTCCACCCCAAAGAGAGTTATTTTAATAACAAACCTTTTCAAGATAAGTAATAGCTATTAATAATCCCTAACATGCATTAATTATATGCCAAGTACTGTTCTAAATACATGCATTAATTCATTTAGTCCTCACAATATTCTATGCGTTTTCAATAATAATTTATTTCTATTTTACAGTCACAAGAGGTTAAGCAATTTGTCCAAGTTCATACAGCAAGAAGGTGGTGGAGGAGTTCAGATTGAAAACAAGATTCTGGAGGCTGCACACTGTCACTACATACTGTCTTACTTCCAAATGTGAAACCAATGTATTAGCTAATATTATAAATTTCTCCCAAAACTCAAAGTCCACTATAATGATCTTCCTGCATAAAGGTAGTGAGCCAAAGCTGCTAAAGAACTCTGATCAAGAGTGTAAAGATGTTAATTAACTAAACAAACAAATGTTTCTTCATATTATTTTATAGGAGTGTACAAACAAACTAAAATTTTTACATCTCTACTTCTCCCATTTATGAATTACTATACTCAGAGCGATGGGGGTGGAGAAAGAGTTCTTAAAATCAGGAGATCTAGATAAGTCTTATGGTAAAACTTGCTCACACTGGCATCTATTATTCCCATGACTTAGTTATTACACCATTTACAGGAACTGGGGATAAAATTGACAACCTAATATTATGAGACTCTAGTAAGAAGCATATTACAAGTTTATGCAAGTATATATCTAAGTACATAAGCGTACGAGTGATCTGAAAAGCCAAAAGTGTAATTCAGCCAGAGTGTTTTCTTACATGAAGTTTCTTTTGTTGCTCTATTAGTGAAATCCTATCTTTAAAGATCTACTTTGAAAAGAATACTTGCAGTACATAATCCTGTCCACTTCTCCAGAGGTTTTTCCTGCAAAATCTTGATGTTTACAAGCAATCTATGTGTAGATTTGTATTTAAATTTGTGCTCAGAAAAAAAGACTAGAAGACAAGACACAAGCTAGTATCTTTCATAATCACAACTGTTTGCCTAAAGGAATTAATTTTCTAATTTCTCCACTACACAGAGAGGTTACTTGTACTTTTTAACAAAAAACATTTTAGCGTATTTTATTTTATCCTGACATTATTTTACAGTATGAGAACAGGGATTACATTCTCATATGATTCATAAAAGAGTGACCTATTAAATGTTACAAAATAATTAACATGTAGCATTAAATACATGCACTAGCCTCTGAGATCCTCTCTACTAAAGAATATTGAAGGTCTTAAGAGATGTGGATTTATGAACAAGTTAGAGGTTAAGACGAAAGAGAAAAACAGTTCCAGGGGAGATGTCACTAGATTACAAAACAGCTTTAGAATTTACCCATTTTAAATACAAAATGAGTTATGTGTATACCAGAGTTACAATTTTTTCATTCATTAACGTACAGACAAAATAAATGAATAAGCAAATGACACTTACCTTTCCCAATATTTGTGATTCAGGTCCAAAAAATCATCTAGTTTTGCTATTTCCTTGAGGTACTGGGTTAATTTTAAAAGTTCTTTGTCTTTATCTCGATTTAAGTGTGCTTTCATAAAAGGTCTTATCTATTAGAAAACAGACATTATTCAACAATTCACATTGCAGTAAGAAAAATAGTACAAACTTGTACATTTAAGTTATAGTCAGTGAAACTAGTACCACCAAGGATGTCATTACTAAGAATTACTTTTATATTATCTCACTGACAGTCACAGTGTATTCCTAATAGAAGACCCCTTCCACCTAATTTGCCTTCTATTAGCCTTTCAGTCTGACCTTGACAACAGCAGCTATCTTACAGCACATCAACCCTACATGGATTCTCTACTTTGCAGAACTACTTAAGACTTTTCCCCCTTCTATCTAGTTGCTTCTTACTAATTAAATAATCTCATTCGTGTCACTTCATTTATTAAAAAGGTACACAATACAAGCCTGATTTATAACAGAGTGAGATAAACTTTTTTAAACCATAAATTTACTATTACAAATAATTTCAAAAGATCAAAAACTGATAAATTATCAGACTATAAAATGCAATATTACATATGCATTTAACCCCACAAGTCCTCCACATAGTTGTTTTGTTATTTAAAAAAAGAAAGAAAAGAGAAAACATTTAAATAAATT
>SJYC01069789.1:0-16065 GCA_006408675.1 Madoqua kirkii
TATCACCAGACCAAAAAATACATATATTTAACTCACAATGAATACAAAATGACTGAAATGTTGAATATATCATTAAGTAAACATGAAAAGGATATACATATAAACATCCAGGAAATTAACACATAAAAAAAGACCTCTGGATCTTGGGATTACATACAACTTCTTTTTTTGCTTACAATAAATGATTTACTTTTAAAATAAAAAGAAATGCTTTAAGTAGGAGAAGGAAATGACAACCCACTCCAGTGTTCTTGCCTGGAGAATCCCAGGGACAGGGAGCCTGGTGGGCTGCCGTCTATGGGGTCACACAGAGTCGGACACGACTGAAGCGACTTAGCAGCAGCAATGCAAGGAAAAAACAAAAGGGGAAAGTGCTGTTAATGGGTAACAGACGATGAAGCACAGTTTCAGCTGACTTACCAAATAATGTATAGTCAACATCTAGTACCAAAAGTTTTTTCCCTTCCCTGGGAGGATTCAAAATTTCCACTTTGTACTCTTTCACTCTGCGGGAAATTTTCAGTAGGTTTTCCTCCCTAAGGAAAAATAAAATCAGATGAAAGATTCAGTTTTTCTTGTATTACAACCAATTCCCTTTGATGATGAAAAGCACTCACCTGTTTTCTACTTCAACTACTTCATCTTCAATATCAAAGTCGTTAACAACGTCATCATTGTCAGGAGGTGGACCTAAGACATCTTCCTATTAAGACGAAAAACAGTACTGCTTTACCATATTCTCTTTAACATAACAAATATATGCATAGCATAAAAAATTAAGAGGTACAAATTGAGTCCAAAAGTCTTACAAGCACACGCTATGGGAAAATGTCCACATTTTATGTATGTTCACTAGGCAGATTTACCACGTTAAATTTGACCATTATCACTACTACTATACTAAAAGCTGCTTGTGTACACTGACAAGTTCCCCAGTGTTTGCTTTCTGCTGAGTTAATACCAGATTCATTGTGCAGTTTTTACTTTCTACTGACTATTAAACTGACAGTTTTACCACAATTAAAACTGATGTAACAGTGTGATATAAATCATAATATCTTCAAAGGGAGAGCTTCCTCGGTGGCTCAGTGGTAAAGAATCCACCTGTAATGAAGGAAATGTGGGTTTGATCCCTGGGTCGGGAAGATTCCCTGGAGGAGGAACTGGCAACCCACTCCAGTATTCTTGCTGGAAAAATCCCAAGGACAGAGGAGTCTGGAGGGCTACAGTCGTAGGGTCGCAAAGAGTCGGACATGACTGAGCGACTAAGCACGCACGCATCTTCAATGGGACAAATGTAACAAAAGTAAACATTTACCAAGCTCTCCTCACGAGTTCCCATCATCATGATTTTAGTATTTGGTTTCAGTTTGAGAGCTCCAAGCTTAACATCATTTTCTGCAGGTTTGCCTACAATACAAGCAAATGACTGTTTTCTCACTAAATTTCAGGTGCTGGTTTCACTATCCCATTATATAAAACCCTAACATTGAAAGATTCCACAGTAGGTTCTTTTCTCTTAAATTAATAAACTATTACTACTGAATTAGCAGTTTCTAACACACTATGACGGAGAAGGCAATGACACCCCATTCCAGTACTCTTGCCTGGAAAATCCCATGGACAGAGGAGCCTGGTAGGCTGCAGTCCATGGGGTCGCTGAGAGTTGGACGCGACTCAGTAACTTTACTTTCACTTTTCACTTTCATGCACTGGAGAAGGAAATGGCAACCCACTCCAGTGTTCTTGCTTGGAGAATCCCAGGGACGGTGGAGCCTGGTGGGCTGCCGTCTATGGGGTTGCACAGAGTCGGACACGACTGAAGCAACTTAGCAACTTAGCAGCAATACACTATGAAGAGCGATTAATACAAGGTTGGGTTTTTTTCCCCCAACTCCATCTTAGAGGAACATCTTTAATTCAACTAACTAAATAAACTCATGTTTTATTCTTATCCTGTTGTTCAAGATGAAGATAACTGTTTTCCAGAAAGTCCTGAAAATTGAGTGCCTAGGATAACTGTAGATTTACTGCTATTCAGAACTCACTCTTCAATGATAAACACAAACACCTTAAAAGTGCCTTTTAACTGAATATGAACATTGCTGATAATTTCTAAATTGTTATTACTTTCAAAAGAGAAAAGTTAATTTGGAAAGAGTAAAAGGCCCAAGCTGTAATGAAAAGACTGTACTAGAAGACAGATATTACAAATTACCCTCTTTACCTGGGACTTTCATGTCCAAGGTTTAACAAGCAAACATCAACTGTCAGAGGAAATCAAAAGTAATCTTAATAGTGGTGTTATTTTCAAGTATGCTTAAATATTCTTACTTGTATCACTAAAATAGTTTAAGGGATATCAAAGAAACCTCCAGGGGGAAAGACTTATTAAGGTGAACTGATAATAGCTAATGTAAAGATTTATAAATATATCAATGCAATAAATTTGAAGAAGGGAGAAAATTACCTTTAACTTTGAGCCCAAGTAACTTCTGGCGTTCTGGTAGCACTCCTGTAAGGGTCTTGAGAAACTGTTTGAGATCCAGGACAGTATCATCTTCTGAAAGTGTAGTCACGGAATATTCCTGTCCACCCCATTTTACAATGATAGGAAGAGCCATCCTTGAAACATATAAGGCAGTTTTCCTTCTGAAAAAGATACCTAAAAAGAAAGCCATATACATGTTGAAACAGACATATCAAAGATTGTCATGGTCATACAGCAGAAACTAACACAATGTTGCAAAGCAACTATATTCAACAAAAAATTTTAAAAAGATGTATCGAAGCTCTAAGTTTTATAAACTGCATCCTTTGAGTCTATTTTACAACCTGATAGTAGAGAAACAGGATTTTCTACTTACAGAAATGTTATCAGAACACCAACAGTTATTAGGAGTCAAAGTTAAAATTCCTCCACGCTCCGAAATTTTAGCTTAGTTACAACCCTCTAATATTCTATCAGATTATTCCTGTTTGGAAAGCTGCAATCATGAGCTACATTTCTCCCTCTCTGATCAGGTTTATGCTACAGGCAAGTTCCTCCATGATGGACCATCCATGTTCATTTACCATTTGAAAGGTAGGACAGGGAGTTGTTAAGAGTACAAACTCTTAAGTCAGATTACCTGGGTCTGGAGTTCAGGAATCCCACTTATTAGCTATTTAACCTTAGAAAGTTAACTGACTCTTAGTGCCTAGGTTTCCTCATCAGTAAAATAGGGATGCTAATACTACCTACTTCTCAAGGTTCATAAGGAGTAAGTTAATTTTTGTAAGTCACATACCACCTGACACATAGGTAGCACTATGCAAGTAAGTAACTGGTTAGTTTCAAAAACTAGAACTGAAGTGTTTTAGGCACAGCATTAAACAAATGGTAAATGGCCATTATTTATTTCAGATTTAATAAACAGGGCTCCCCTAATAGCTCATTTGGTAAAGAATCCGCCTGCAATGCAGGAGACCCTAGTTTGATTCCTGGGTTGGGAAGATCCAGTGGAGAAGGCATAGGCTACCCACTCCAGTATTCTTGGGTTTCCCTTGTGGCTCAGCTGGTAAAGAAACCGCCCGCAATGCAGGAGACCTGGATTCAATCTCTGGGTTGGGAAGATCCCCTGGAGAAAGGAAAGGCTACCCACTCCAGTATTCTGGCATAGAGAATTCCATAGACTGTATAGTCGGACACAACTGAGCAAAATTTTCACTTTCACTTTTTCACAGGGGATGAGATGGTTGGATGGCATCACTGATTGGATGGATATGAGTTTGCGCAAGCTCCAGGAGTTGGTGATGGACAGGGAAGCCTAGCATGCTGCAGTTCATGGGGTCACAAAGAGTCAGATACAACTGAGTGATTGAACTGAACTGAATACACAGAACAGATTTTACACAATCTCATTTAACAAGGTTGTTTGGTAAGAACTGTCTCTCTTTCACTGTGAAGGAAACAGGAGTTTAGAAGTGAAGTGAAAGTCGCTCAGTTGTGTCTGACTCTTTGCGCCCCATAGACCACAGAGTCCATGGAATTCTCTAGGAGTTCAGAGAAGTTATGTAATTGGCTCATATGCAAACAGCTGATAAATGAACAGGTCTTCTGACTAAATCTCAAGTTTCTTCCCCTTGTGTCTCTCTTGAATTGAACTTAAGGTACCAAATACAAAACCCACAGGCACAGATAGAGTACACAAAGATTATACAGCAGCTGCCACTCATCAGTGATAGCAGGTAGGTCTTCCCCGCCATAAAGCTTTCTACCAGTTTTCATGTTTCTTCCCCAAACAGGTCAGAGAACTAGAGTTTTTTCATCTCAAAGTAGTGGTATTTACAAACACTGCCATAATACATTTAACACAACATTTGACTGCACTCTTTAAGTATTACAACCAACATCAATAAAGAAGGCAAATTCTGAATCTTAACATGCAAATGTAATTTGGAAACTCAAGATGTCTTCAGCATGCCCATTAGAAAAAGAGCACCATAAATTCACTTACATTCATTCTATGTTTATAACCTGCTCTACTAAAACTTTAAGGAAGGTATGCTACTGTAGAGCTTTAGAGCAATGTATTCTATTTGGCGAGAATGTGCTCTAACAAATGCTATACTCCTCAAAAAAAAAGAAAAAAAAAAAGCCAAATAAGCCTTTTGTGTCGAAAAGAAATACCATTTAAATATTATTTTTCTGTGAGAAATGGAAATAAAAAAGAAAACTTACAAGAACTAGGAATGCAAACAGCACTAATTCAGCACATTGTGTTGGGCAGAACAAAACATTTGAAGCCAGATCACCTCAACGCTAGGTGGATGCGGAAAATCACTGTGCCTCTAGATGAGTGTTCTCAAAGTGTGGTCCCCAGACCATTCAACAGCATTGACCTCACTTGGTAACTTGTTAGAAATGTAACTGGGCCTGGAGAGAAGAGACCTAGCAATCTGTGTTTTAACAATCCCTGTTCCCACCTTCCCCCCATCTCTGAGGCATGTTAAACTTAGAGAGGCTCTTCAATTTTCTCAGACTTAAAAAAGAAAATGTGCCAGATGGCATGGGCTCTGTGTGCTTAATAAAGCAGTATACAAATGTTACATATCACCCATGCCACAGGCGGATTTCCAAACTGACAACTGCTCTAAAGGACTAGGCACAACAAAGCAAATACCATAAACAAGTTTAATGCAAAAGCCTTTAAAACTGTTTTTCAAAGTTATACTGAACTTTACTCCTTGAATATTTAGATCATTCACAAGAATGCAGCAATGCAATGCAAATGCACGAGTCATTTTCTGTTTTCACACTTGGCCTTTTCTTACACAGCCCTAATGTTTTGTGTCATTCCAGATCTTATCAGATTTATAAAGCGAAAAATGATTTTGGGGGTAGGGACGGCGATCAAACCCAAATAAGTTAGCAAGGAACATACCTTTATGGTGGTGAAACTACGGTCAAGAACGACTGTTTGGATGAACTCTTCCAACCTAACATACAGTGGTGACTTGTCTAGTCAAGGTAGTAATGTTTACCACGACAATAGCATTAAGCCGTGCAATAACAGCCGTGACAGCACTTATAAGCAATACAAATGGTGGTGAAAATAGAAAAATTATAATATGCTCGACGACTTTATTGAATAATCTCATTTAATCTTCACAATCCCAAACTGACAACTACAGTCTTCACTATACAGAGTAGAAATTTGAAAAAGAAGAAAAACAAGCTGCTCCAGACCACACAACTAAAAAATAGCAAAGGCGGTCAATTTGAAAGGACCTTCAGCCTAAGTTAACACCTTAGGAATTAAGGGGAATTAACTTTTCAACCTGCCTAGGAAAGCGTAGCAACTTAAAGTACTGTCAACTCGTTCTCTGGACAGCACGGCGGCAGCAACTGCGAGCGAGTGCAGAGAAGAGCGCTGTGGGCTTCGAAGCGGCAGCTAGGGGACGGCACAGAAGGCAGGCAAGACCTCCCCGCCCAAACCCACAAGGGCTGGGATACGTTCAACAGGAAGGGAGAAGAAATGGACAAACCCCAGTCGAGGGAGAAATGAGACGGGAGGACGGAAAAACCCACAGAGGTGCGGAAAGCCCTCCACCCAGGCGAGGAGGCTGGATGCGAGGGTGGCGGCCCCTGTGATGAGCGGGCCGGGGCCGGAGGCCTGGGCCGCGCACGGACCAGGGCAGCCGCGGGCGGGATGCCCTAATGCAGCCCCAGCCGGCCTGCCAGGCCACAGTGAAGGTCGCCCAGCAAGGACAGCAAAGCCGCGGTCCTCCAGCCCAACGGTGTTTCAGCGGGCAGTGGGCAGGGATGCCCACAGTCCCCTCACCTGGAGCACAGCGGAACCGACAACAGCGGATGCAGGAACCGACCGCAGAGGAACCCACGGCGACCGGAAGTGAGAGGCGGGGACCGGAACCGGCTAACGAACCGGAAGTTAGGGTTTGAAACGGAAGCGCGCTAGAGACGGGACAATCTCTTCCTTTGTTTCTCTTCGGGTAGTGATACCGCATAGTCGCCGCCAAGAATTGCTTCACCGCGACGAGGGAAGCAGGCCTTTCGGAGAATGTGACCGCTGTACACACGTCTGCGACGCCTGGCTGGCTGCGGGCCCTCGCCAGTTCTGCGCATGCGTCCCGCTGGCGGGCCCTTGAGTTGGGCGGGAGCCGCGGGAGTATGACGTCTGTGGTATTATTTCGACAAAGTCGAAGCTGGTTCGGATGCGGTGCGCTGGCTTACTCAGGTGAACGGAGATTCTCGTGGGAGACGGGCCTGGGACTCGTGTGGCTTTGTCATGTTCCGAATGAGGCCTGAAAGGTGATGTTTGAGGACTGAGGACTTGAGAACTCGACCTGTCACCAGGGGCCACCAACACTAGTAATTTCAGGAGTTTAGAATTCTACCCGTTTTACCCAATCCCAAAAGAAACAGGATCGTCAGGAAAGGGGCAAGCCCAAGTCTCAGAGAACCATGCAAGCAGATCTCATAAGAGCTGCCATCGAGATTACTGTAGTCTTGTATCGAATTATGTCTACCTGCCCGTTGCCACCTCCATTGCGTCTTCCCTCATAATGCTAAGAAAGCCAATTACAAACCCTAACAAAAGAATTACAGACTTTAATGAAAATGTGGAGCACCCTCTGTCTGGTACAGCGAACTCCCAACGTGCATCCTTTTATGTTAAGTAGGAAAATAATAATAATTGCTCACTAGATTGTTGTCTGTGGCGGCAAGTGTATTAGGCTTTGAAAAGGAAGGGAAAAGGTGAAAATAATGTTGGCCTCTAAGTATGCTGTAGTCGGGGCTTCCCTTGTGGCACAGCTGATAATATGCCCGCGATGCGGCAGACCTGGGTTGGGAAGATTGCCCTGGAGAAGGGAAAGGTTACTCAATCCAGTATTCTAGCCTGGAGAATCCCATGGACTATACAGTGGCAGAGTCGGACAGGACTGAGCGACTTTCACTCACAAGCACTAGTCGAATTACTTGTATTTTTCTTTCTTCTTGATAGCATGTAACTGAACCATCTTTCCCTTTTGGCTGTTGGAAAGGGAGCAAAGAGCCAGATTTTGTGTCTTAACAGTTTTTAATGAAGACACACAAACTCTGTTTTCCTCCCCTTTTTTTGGTAATTCTTATTGCACTAGTAATGATATCTGTTCATTTTTTTTTAATGAAGTGTATTTGCAATAAGTATTCTCTCTAATTTTCAAAAAATAGGAAAGGAAAAACTCAAAAGAATTTGTACAAAAGTCTCATATTAGCAATCTAGCTAAAGAGATGGTCAAAGGACTAGGCAATGAATTACGGTTTCTTTCACCCCAATGTATTTTGCTTTATTCACATTCTAAACAGCTCCTTAGGCTGTAGTTTTTCCAGTAGTCATGTATGGCTCTGAGGGTTGGACTGTGAAGAAAGCTGAAAGAAAAGAAAGAAAGTGAAGTCACTCAGTCATGTCCGACTCTTTGCGACCCCATTGACTGTAGCCTACCAGGCTCCACTGTCCATGGGATTTTCCAGGCAAGAGTACTGGAGTGGATTGCCATTTCCTTCTCCAGGGGATCTTCCCGACCCAGGGATTGAACCCGGGTCTCCCACATTGTAGACAGACGCTTTACCATCTGAGCCACCTGGGATGGAAGAAAGCTGAGTGCTGAAGAATTGATGCTTTTGAACTGTGATATTGGAGAAGACTCTTGAGAGTCCCTTGGACTGCAAAGAGATCCAACCAGTCCATTCTAAAGGAGATGAGTCCTGTTTGTTCTTTGGAAGGAATGATGCTAAAGCTGAAACTCCAGTACTTTGGCCACCTCACGTGAAGAGTTAACTCATTGGAAAAGACTCTGATGCTGGGAGGGATTGAGGGCAGGAGGAAAAGGGGATGACAGAGGATGAGATGGCTGGATGGAATCACCAACTTGATGGATGTGAGTTTGAGTGAACTCCAGGAGTTGGTGATGGACAGGGAGGCCTGGCATGCTGCAACTCTTGGGGTCACAACGAGCCAGACACAACTGAGCGACTGAAATGAACTGAACTGAAGCAGCTTCTTGGCAACTTTATACTTTTGCCATTGCAGTTAGAGAAGTTTCTGTTAACATCAGTTAAAAACATTAAGCTTCACTGTTTCTAAGCAACAAAATTCACATGGAGGTTCTTTTTAATCAGAGAATAGCCATTGTACAAAGGGTCTGATAAGTCTCTTATTACTAAATGTAAATAATTTCATAATTACGAATTATCTAACCAAGTGTTGAACAATAGTATTTCTCAGAGAATAATGGTTGTGGAGTATTTTACAAGTGGATCATGTAACAGATGATTTTTAATTATGCCCATACCTCAGTTCATCCAAGTCTGTTTATATTTAGCTAAACATTCATTAAATCAAAGATAATGTTGAGAAAACACTTGAGGTCAGTTGAAAGATATCATTTGAGTAAAAGAACTGGACTCGGTAACTAGGAAAGAATATAATAAAATGGACCTAAAAAAGGACTCAAGCAACTCACAATTGCCAATAAGAAGAGAAAAATTAAATGTCAGCCTGCTCTTGCTCACTAGAGTCGCTCTTCTAATATGTGGAGGATGATAACATTTGTGCCTCATTCATCCTTCCCTGCAGCCACTGAAGGTGCCTGGGAGTTACCCCATAGGGTTTGATAGATTATCAGGTCTAAGAGACTAAACAGAAATGTGTAACAGTTTCACAAAATCTGATATCACAGTGAAGATTTCACAGTGACCATGCTAAGATTGGAAGACAAAAGTACATTCCTGACCCCCAGCTGGAAAGCTGTCAGCCTGTTTGCATTTCCATCTTTCTGTTTACTTCCTTCCCTTTCTCAGGCCGTTTTCTTCCTCTCCAATTGAAAAACCCTCTAATCTTTTTTAAAAAAAATATAGTGCACTGTAGCACTTTGTTTCTCTCTTTGAATGTTTGTACACTTGTTTTTTCCCTGACTGCAGTCAGTGTGCTGAAAATGGTTAGAATCTGCCTCATAGAACAGACTCTGCAGGCCCTGAACTTACCCTGGCAAGGGTACTTCGTATCTCTACTCATCTTGCTTTCCCAAATGACTACCTAAAATCTCAACTCTCTTCCAACCTCAGATCTTCTGATTTATACCCTTACTTTTGGTAGATGACATTGTCTTGTATTTTGCTAAGAAAACAAGCAGTCTCAAAGAGGAATTGCCTGAACTTCAGACCTCTAAATCTACAAACTAAATTATAGCTGCACTTGTCCTCACTTCCTATTCTTGTTTCAATGTGGCATTTTCCTTTTACATTTTCCCTGACTTCAGTCAGTGTGCTGAAAATGGTTAGAATCTGCCTCATAGAACAGACTCTGCAGGCCCTGAACTTACCCTGGCAAGGGTACTTCGTATCTCTACTCATCTTGCTTTCCCAAATGACTACCTAAAATCTCAACTCTCTTCCAACCTCAGATCTTCTGATTTATACCCTTACTTTTGGTAGATGACATTGTCTTGTATTTTGCTAAGAAAACAAGCAGTCTCAAAGAGGAATTGCCTGAACTTCAGACCTCTAAATCTACAAACTAAATTATAGCTGCACTTGTCCTCACTTCCTATTCTTGTTTCAATGTGGCATTTTCCTTTTACCTGAAACCAACTCATATTTATGCTGTGGCTCCTCCTATTTCAGGAAGCTTTCACAGAAAATCAGTTAGCCCTCTCTCTTGCTGTTGTATTTTTAACCTCTTTTCTCTCTGCAGGCTCATTTATGCTAATGATAAACATGCTGTGATATCTTGCCATAACAACTGTCCTTTCTTTTCACGGTTGGGCATTTCAAAGCATTGTTTGCATTTATCTAAACTTGACATTATAATTGTGTATTTCTTTCAGTTTGTTTAGTGACAGTTTTTACTGTCCTGTAAACTTTCTGAGGAAATGGATGTCTGCTCTATTGACTACTGTATTCTCAGAGCCTCACATGATGGTGGCTAAAGAAGGTACTCAGATACTTGGAAATGAATAATAAATGAATGTCAAGTAATGAGATATATACAATATATATATTAATACATATATAGTATACATATTATACATATAATAGTACACATTGGTGATTATAATGATTATAATTTGTAAATGACTTTGGATGCACAGGAAAGTTCTGAAATACACACCAAATGTTAACCATTCATGGCACCATAGGATGCACTCACTATTTGTTAAGTGAATGAAAGAAATCACATGATGGCATCATAAAGCAAGTGAGTTTCCCTTATTTGTATTTTTCTGTATTTGAATTTTTTATAATAAGTTTACATTCTTTTTCTCTCTTGTTAGAAACAGTACAAGGACTTCCCTGGCAGTCCAGTGGTTAAAACTACACACTTCTATTGCAGGAACTCAGGTTCAATCCTTATTAGGGGAACTAAGATCCCACATGCCTTGTAGCATGTCTCAAAACAACACAACAGCAAAAATAATACAGAGATGTCCTTACTATTATTGTGCCTATCTTTGAAAATCTTTTCTGTGCTTTAGGTAAAGGTATACAGTTTATACATGATATTTTAAAATAACTATAGATTTATAGAAAGTTTCAAAAAGAGATCATGTGTACCCTTTACCCAGTTTTTTTCTAATGATCACATCATAGGTAATTATAGTATATCAAAACCAGGACATTGACATTGCTACAATATGTGTGCGTGTAATTCTATTGCATTTTATCATACAGATTCACATAGCGACTATTGCAATCGATACAGAACTCTTCCATCACCGCAAAGATAACCCATGTGCTGCATCTTCATACTCATAGAAACCACCATTTCTTTCACCATTTCTAACCATCGATCACTAATGTTTTTCTAATTTCTAATTTTCTAATCATTAACTGATGATTTTCTCATTTCCAGATGTTATGTAAATAGAGTTATGCAAGTATATGCCTTTTGAAATTGGCCTCTTACACTCAGAATAAGGCCTGTGAGATCTTCTCAAGCAGTTGTGTGTATCTGTAGTTCATTTCCTTTGATGATTGAGGATTTGCTGGTATGGATTTAACACAGTTTGTCTAATTATTCACCTATTGGACATTGTGGTTCTTTCCACCGTTTGGCTTTTACAAATAAAATAGACCACTTACTTGATATTTTGAAGCTTCAGTCTGCCACTTTATTGTTTTCTGGTTTAGGTGGTTTTTCTATATTGTCTGTCTTTCTGTTGGTTACTTGAGCATGATTTAAGAACTCCAAGTGTATCTCTTTATATAAATTTTTATAGTGATTGCTCTAGTATTTCATATACATAACTTAGTCTATCCAGTTCAATTCAGTCACTCAATCGTGTCCAACTCTTTGCGACCCCATGGACTGCAGCTCGCCGGGATTCCCTGTCCATCACCAACTCCCAGACCTTGCTCAAATTCATGTCCATTAACTCAGTGATGCTATCCAACCATCTGATCCTCTTTCATCCCCTTTTCCTCCTGCCTTCAATCTTTCCCAGCATCAGGATCTTTTCCAAGGAGTCAGTCCTTTGCATCATGTGGCCAAAGTACTGGTGTTTAAGCTTTAGCATCAGTCCTTCCAATGAATATTCAGGACTGATCTCCTTTAGAATGGACTGGTTGGATCTCCTTGCAGTCCAAGGGACTCTCAAGAGTCTTCTCCAACTCCACAGTTCAAAAGCATCAATTCTTTAGCACTCAGCTTTCTTTATGGTCCAGCTCTCACATCCACACATGACTACTGTAAAAACCATGGCTTTGACTAGATGGACCCTTGTTGGCAAAGCAGTGTCTCTGCTTTTTTAATATGCTGTCTAGGTTGGTCATAGCTTTTCTTTCAAGAAGCAAGTGTCTTAATTTCATGGTTGCAGTCACCATCTGCAGTGATTTTGGAGCCCCCCAAAATAAAGTCTATCACTGTTTCCATTATTTCCCCATCTATTTGCCGTGAAGTGATAGGACTGGATGCCGTGATCTCCATTTTTTGAATGTTGAGCTTCAAACCAGCTTTTTCACTTTTATATACATAACATCTTTATAAATTTATAAGTATGCTGCTACTGCTGCTGCTAAGTCGCTTCAGTCGGGTGGGACTCTGCAACCCCAGAGACAACAGCCCACCAGGCTTCCCCGTCCCTGGGATTCTCCAGGCAAGAACACTGGAGTGGGTCGCCATTTCCTTCTCCAATGCATGAAAGTGAAAAGTGAAAGTGAAGTCCTGTCCGACTCTTCGTGACCCCTTGGACTGCAGCCTTCCAGGCTCCTCTGTCCATGGGAGTTTCCAGGCAAGAGTATTGGAGTGGGGTGCCATTGAAGTTATGTAAAAGTTTATATACATAACTTATATACATTGACTTATCTCTCCTCTTTCACTTTTTAAGAGGTTCTTTAGTTCCTCTCCACTTTCTGTCTTAAAGGTGGTGTCATCTGCATATCTGAGGTTATTGATATTTCTCCCGTCAGTCTTGGTTTTGTACTTCATCCAGACTAGCACTTTGCATGATATACTCTGCATATAAGTTAAATAAACAGGGTGACAATATACAGCCTTGACTTACTCCTTTCCCATTTTGGAAACAGTTGCTATTCTATGTCCAGTTCTAAATGTTGCTTCTTGACGTGCCTTACAGATTTCTTAGGAGGCAGGTAGAGTGGTCTAATCCCATCTCTTGAAGATTTGTTGTGATCTACGTAGTCAAAGGCTTTGGCGTAGTCAGTGAAGCAGAAGTAGATGTTCTTCTGGAACTCTCTTACTTTTTCTATGATCCAGTAGATGTTGACAATTTGATATATGATTCCTCTGCCTTTTCTAAATTCAGCTTGAATTTAGAACATCTGGAAGTTCACAGTATACGGACTGTTGAAGCCTGGCTTGGAGAATTTTGAGCATTACTTTGCTAGCATGTGAGATGAGTAAAATTGTGTGGTAGTTTGAACATTCTTTGGCGTTGCCTTTCTTTGGGATTGGAATAAAAACTGACCTTTTCCAGTCCTGAGGCCACTGCTGAGTTTTCCAAATTTGCTGGCATATTGAGTGCAGCACTTTCACAGCATCATCTTTTAGGATTTGAAATAGCTCTGCTGGAATTCCTTCACTTCCTCTAGCTTTGTTCAAAGCGATACTTCCTAAGGCCCACTTGACTTTGCATTCCAGGATGTCTGGCTCTAGGTGAATGATCACACCATCGTGGTTATCTGGATCATGAAGATTTTTTTTGTATAGTTCTTCTGTGTATATCCATGCCACCTGTTTTTAATATCAGTCATTTGGTGATAGTATTTTACTAATTTGAATGAAGTATAAAATCTTAACCTTCACTCTCTCTAGTTCATATGTTTTAATTATTTCCTCTACTTATATTGAGAGCCATATCAAACAAAGTTATAATTTCTGTTTCAGTCATCAAACATAACTCAGAAATTTCAACCAGAAGGAAAGTCTGTTGTGATTACCCATGTTTTTATTCTTTGTATTGTTCTTCCTTCCTGGTGTTCCAAGATTCCTTTTTGTTAAAGAACTTGTTCTAAGTTGTTTTCTTAGGATAAGTCTGCTGGGAACAGATTCTTTTAGGCTTCCTTCATTTGAGAACGTTTTGACTTATCCTTTATTACCAAAGCATATTTTCACTGGTTATAGAATCTGGATTGACAGTTCTTTTCCTTGGCACTTGAAAAATGTGCGACTTCCTCTGCCCTCCGTAGTTTCAGAAAAGAAATCTGAATTGAATTGTTGAATTGTCATTGGAATTATTTTTCCTACTATTTATAAACTATTGTTTCTTGATGACTATGCTGTGTCTTGGTGGAGATCAATTTAGGTTTACTCTGTTTGAAATTCACTCAGCCTTTCTATTCTATAGGTCTATGTTTTTTTTCAAGTTTGGAAAATTTTCAGACCTTATTTCCTCAAATACTTTCCCTGGTTGTGGTAGAAGTTCAGGTTCCTCCTTATGCTCCTTTGACACCCCAGGTAGGCAGGAAAGGGCACCCCATTACTCTTGTACAGGAATGAGGGTGAGGGTTCTTTACCAGCCTCTACTGATACCACTTGAGTTGGGAGGCAGAAGGGTGCTTCATCATTACACCACGCAGCTGCCGCTGGAAGAAAGTCAAAGTTCTAGCTTCCTGCTCAGTCTTCTCTTACACCATCCTGGAAGAGGGTTGGAGTACCTCTTTATAACCTGGCATGGGTGAAGGCCTAGACTTCCTACTGGGCTATTACTGACTTAAGAGTCTCTCAAGAGGTGATAGAACCACCACTTTCCCTGTGATGTTTGGCTGGAGTGTGTTGATTTGCCAGCAGTCTCCAAAAACACTGCTTTGTTTAGTGATTCACCTGAGGACTCATAGACTCAATTTGTTGTATTCACAGTTGAGATTTACAGCAGCAGGTTACAAGGCAAAATCAGCAAAGGGAAAACCTTCATGGAATGAAGTTCGAAAGAAATCAGGCACAACATTTTAAGAGTTCTGTCTGCACTGAGGTGGAATGGCCCAGGCTGTGCACAGTTTTTCAGTCATAAATTGTGACAACACAATGATGTGTTTTTTTTCCCTGGGAACTAAAAACGCAGTACCCAAGGTTTTTTGGAGGGCTGGTCATGTAGGCACTAACTTCCTAATATCAATTCCAGACTCCCAGAAGGAACACAAGGGAACATAATAAACCACGTGGTTTTCATGAACGATCTAGGCACAATGAGACACTCTTCTCATTTAGGGAAGGCCTAATATCAGTGTAGGGAACAATCGGTGCAGTTCCCAACTGTCAGCCAAGGGCCAACCTTGCAAATAGAATTTTCTGCAGACAACAGGCTCAGGCTTTCAGTGTTTACTCTTCTGCACAGGTGGTTATTAACCTAATGTTTTCTCCCTTGCTAGGCTGTGGCTTTCCTGGTTCTTTGGTTAGAGAATACGGGCTTCTTTGCCTGAGCCCACTGGCATTTCTGGGTTGACTACATCTCTAGCACTCCATCTGAGAAATATGAAGTAAAAAGAAAACTCATAGAACTCACTGCCTTGTCTTTCCAGGTAACTAGCCAATTTGCGTTCTCTCCACCTTTCAGTTTTCTTATATTTGTTTTATAATGTCCAGGGTTTTTAGCTGTACTTGGTAGAAGGGATGGAGAGAAATGCAACTACTCTGTCTCATCTTGAAGCAGTAAGTCTCCATTACTTCCATAATTAATAAAAAGTGATTTAAATGTTTTTTCATTTTGAAAACAAGTTATTTATGTATAAAACAAAACACATGTATGTATCAGTTCAGTTCAGTAACTCAGTCATGACCAACTTTTTGCGACCCCATGAATCGCAGCACGCTAGGCCTCCCTGTCCATCACCATCTCCCAGAGTTCACTCAAACTCACGTCCATCAAGTCCATGATGCCATCCAGCCATCTCATCCTCTGTCGTCCCCTTCTCCTCCTGCCCCAATACCTCCCAGCATCAGTCTTTTCCAGTGAGTCAACTCTTCCCATGAGGTGGCCAAAGTACTGGAGTCTCAGCTTTAATATCATTCCTTCCAAAGAAATCCCAGGCCTGATCTCTGTTAGAATAGACTGGTTGGATCTCCT